>JAJAGP010002331.1:0-120747 GCA_025084515.1 Ancistrus triradiatus | reverse complement strand
AAAAAAAGAAAAAGTAGCGTTATACTGTAGTTTCTACTGCCACATCCTGTTAAAATGCATTTGCTAAAGCGGATAAATTGCCTTTATTAGTGGAGACTTAACAGAAACGTCTACAGACATCCATTATTAACTAAAGTGCTGCCAAAACAAAGTTCATGCTGGTCTAATAGGTCAATACAAATCCACTGGAGATCCAGTTGCATGTGAACAGTTGTGTCAGATCTTTTTACTTCCTCAAAAATACAATTGTCAAACTGGAAATTACCTAGATCTATCAGCCTTTTGTGTATTTGTGCTTACTGGCAGATTACAAAAACACATCTCTGCCCGTTGGGCACTTGTGTGGTGCAGCAGTCTGACGTGTTAGGCCATCACTGCAGGGACCTGGGTCAGATTTCCAGCAGTGACTTTTTGCTGGGCTTGGTGTCTTATGCAGACACAACCGGTTGTGTCTGAGGGACTACAATATCAGGCCTTGCAACCCGGATAGGCGTCGGAACCCCTGCGACCCTGACCAGGAAATGCCAGAGTTAAAATATGAACAAAACCCCATAATTAACTGTAATGTTACCTAAGCTTCATCATCTACAATGGACAAAGTGTAGCTTGAACTTGAGATACGTGGCATCCATGATGCAGATACAAAGCTTCTTCTGTTCTTGACCAAATCTCAGACTTTTTAGACTGTACCATGGCTTTGCTTGTTCAAATATTTCAAATAGTCTCAATAAATATTTCGACTCGGTTACTCCCTGTTCCTGTTTGTTTGTTAGGAGATTATTCATCGATGTGCCATCATCCCTGCTGCCTGTGTTTGAAATTTAATGGTTTCTATCGAGAAACATCAAACAGAAACATCAGGCTGGCCAAAAAAAATACATAGAAAGGAAAAAGGATGGAGAGAGATTCTAGTATGGAGCTTCTAATGTATACTACAAAGCTTTTCTCAGCAAACTTACACCTGACCAAATCGATGAATATGTGTAGCGTGAAGCAGAAGTGGCTTAACCGAATAAAATGAAATTTATGTACATGTATTTATATCACTAGGACAAATTTCTACATCCAAAACAGGTCATTCGTAATATAATTTCACTGATCTCATTCAAGAACATAACAATGTCATTTACCGTTCATTTCAGCTGCCAAAATGTTGTTTATAATCTCTTTTTGAGGTAACCAACCTTAGCATGATCCTTATCGGGCTTCAGCCAAATGAAGCTGGTTGGTGTGTGTGCTTAGAGTGTGTTCGGCGGACAATTAAACATGTTTGCTTAGTGTGAGCTTCGATCCTGAGGCTTCGTTTGCTCATGGGCGAGAAAATGCTGCATCATCTCTCTCCTTTCAACCAGCCGTGCTCAAAAGGAGCCTGGAGTGTGATTTACACGTGCAATATATCCACGTCTGTGACATATGGGCTCAGAAGGTCCTGTATCTGATCTCTTGTTCATCTAATGAGAAAATTACAGAGAGACTTTTGAATGCATTAACTGTTATTTCAGTTGATTATTTTCATTTCCATCTGGTGGTAAGATAACATAGGGGAGACACACCTATAGGCCCAAACAATTATCATAATACATTGTATGCATTACACTGAGAGCTGCAGAATCCACAGAACAGGAAGCTCATACCATATCATCAATAAGCACCAGTGGTGTAGTGGTATCATACAAGATTCCCATTCTTGTGACCTGGGTTCAATTCCCAGCTGGTGCAGTGTACTAACACCTTCTTTTCCCTTCTTTTACCTTCTCTAAGTCACTTTGGATAAAGGCGTCTGCTAAATGCTGTAAATGTAAATCTAATTGTGGCTTCAGACAGCCTGCTGAGATACAATATATTGGCATATGGATGGCATAGATGCTCTGAGTGAGTAAATTAAAGCTATAGATTTAATATATACGCTTTATATACATGTATGTGTATATGCATCAATGCACTTCAAGAAACCACTTTGAGATGACTTTGAACTTTGTGACATGGCACTTTATGCTGTTGGCAGTATCCTTCAGAACATGGTACACTGTCAACAAGGGATGGACAAATTCAGCAACGATACTAAGGTAGGGTCTGCTGTTTAAATGATGCTCAACTGGTATTAAGGGGCCTAGAGTGTGCCAAGAAAATACCCCCACATCATTACACCACCAGCAGCCTGAACTGTTGATACAAGGCAGAAGGGATCCATGCTTACATTCTGGCCTCCCATCCGAGTGTCTCAATGATTAGAAATCTAGACTAAAGAAGATTGGAAGATTTTTTTTCCAATCATCTATTGTCCAATTTTGGTGAGTCCCTGCAAATTGTAGACTCAGTTTCCTGTTGTGAGCTGACAACAGTGTTCCGGGTATAGTCTTTTGCTGCTGTAGCCCATCTGCCTGGGTGACATGCCAGTGAAATATGATGACTCAAGTTCAGACTTAACAAATAGGACAAAAAAGTTATGAATCACATGCATTTAATGAATATTTTAATATTCATCAGCTGAGGCACAGCATTTTTTGTTAAAAATAATAGCTGAGTTCTGAATAATTTATAAGGTCTGAAAATCACTTCAAGAGACACTGATAAATAAATAAATACTAAATGACAAATAATATAAGGGCCTGGCTCAGAGAAAAGATGTTTGTCAACTTTGAAAGGGGACTGTGGTGGCCTAGCGGTTAAGGTACCGGACTATGGACAAGAAGGCCCAGGGTTCAAATCCCACCTCTGCCAAGGTGCCACTGTTGGGTCCTTGAGCAAGACCCTTAACCCACAATTGCTTGGATTGTATCAATTGTAAGTCGCTCTGGATAAGGGTGTCTGCTAAATGCTGTAAATGTAAATGCAAAAAGATGAGCGTTAAGGGTAAGTTTGGCCTGAGAAATGAAAGTCAGTTCACAGATTGTGATTATTATTATTAATAAATTTTGTTGATCCTCAAAATGGAAATAAGTAACACGTTTGCATGTATATTGGAAATATAAAATCTGTCATATTTAGAAGGTTAAACACTAAATTGCTGAACACAAGAAAATGTCAATTTGTTAAATTTGTTAACTGCACAGATTGTGTTAAAACCTATGTGTAAGACTGTATTATCCTGGAGCAGAACAGAGGCAGAGTGATTAGCATAAATTGGTAGTTTGATGCCCAGTTTGACCTCTGCTTGTGTGGAGTTTGCATGTTCTCCACGTGTGTGCATACGTTTCCTGCAGGAACTCTGGTTTCTTCCCACATTGCAAAGACGTCAGTTAACGTCTCCAAAGTGTCCCAGTGTGAGTGTGTATGTGTGTGCCCTGTGATGGATTGGCACCACGTCTACGGTTGGTTCCCTCCTTGAGCCCTTTGCTGCTGGTTAGGCCACAGCTCTGCATAACCCTGAACTGGATTAAGTGCATGTGATAATTAATGAATGAACCACACAGCCCTAACGACTGACATCTACTAAAACCTGAATCATTTTTGACAGTTCTCTGTGCGTTAAGATTTATCAGTTACACCAAAAATCAATAATGTATAAAATATAATTTGTCAAATTGATCTTTTATTCATAACTTAAGAAACTGAAATCATCTTGGTCTTGGATTCAGGCTGGTTATTCTTTCAGGAGTTTAAGGACAGTCCCAAGCATGATTGACATGTCTGTGGGAGCGCTTGGTGCCACTAGCTAGAGAAGAGTTTGAGGTGTTGGCAGAGGCATGTCGATGCTGGCAAGGTCTTCGAGGATGATGAAGTGACCCCCTCAGAAACAACAGGTCCCTCACAGCCCTTCTGAAGCGCTTACTGACGAAGCAGTAGAGGAAGAAGTTCACAGCAGTGTTGAGCATGGCGAGCATGTTAGCAAGGTCGTACGCCAAGTGCACACGCCAGTCTCGGTACACCGAAGCCACGTAAAGATGGTAGAGCACTACGACTGTACGGGGGGCCCACAGGACGGCGAACACAGAGGTAATGGCCAGAAGCATGGCTGTGGTTTTACCCAGTCTGCCACCTGGCACCACCTGTGGCTGCTGCCCAGTTTCATCCTGGCACTGGTGATTATGGTTTCGTAGATGCAGCACGATGAGCGAATTGAGCACCAGGAATATACTGCAAGGCAGGAAGTAGATGATGGTGACATGGGTCCAGATAAGAGCGGAATCCAGTGCTCCAGGTGGCCTGCTGACCCGCCACATGTCCGACCACCAGAAGAATGGCACGCCAGACGCCAGGGACAGTGCCAGGACGACACCAATGATGCGCCGAGCCCGTGCGGGGTAGCTGATCTGACGGTGAAGCAGTGGATAGCACAGCGCCACATAGCGGTCCACAGTGAGCGGCACAGCGGCCCAGATGGAGGCATGGTTGGAGGCAAACTCTAGCATGCTTACTGAGTGGAGCAGCGTATTGGGTACCTCGCGGTGGAACACAGCTGACTCCAGCAGAAATCCCACAAAGATGATGAAAAGCTGGCTGAGCAGGTCCGAGCCGGTCAGGGCCAACAGGTAGACGTACAGGGCCTTCTGGGTACGTACTGCCAAGCGGGACAGAGCCACCAGTGTTAGGATGTTTACTAGAAGAAAAAGAAGACGGGGATAACATAAGATAAGATAAGATAATCCTTTATCAGTCCCACAGTGGGGAAATTCACTGAAACCAGAGAATCAGAAAGTGGAATATATTTACAGAAACATGTGAAACTGTTTCTAAGAACAAAGAGAGGAATCAGAAATGCTGTGGTTCATGTGCGTGTGCAGACGCAAATTTTGCCCATTTTGTTATCCACTGACAGAAAATGCTATCTTTTATGATTTTTTACACGCACCTAATAATGTGATAACTGCATAATCTAATTTTGTCAGTAATCTGATCAACGAGTATGCATGCACTGCAGTAATCAGATAATGGAAAACCTCCGGGTTTACATGACTCCAGCAGTGATCAGATTTTTACTTTGCAACCAGCCAATAACAAGATGAGCAGCAGAATTCTGAACCATTTGAATGGAGTTGTCATCCAACTAAAGTATTTGTGTTTCTGGTGTCAGCTATGTTTTTTTACCAGTCATGCAGTAGTGTCTTACCCGGAACTCCCACACACAGCAAAGAGCTGTAGTAGATGATGGCAATGTAGCCAAGCATACACTCTGATCTTTGATAATCATTAATGCTTGGCTTCTCCTCCTGGCGGCTGGACAAGGTGTCATTTTGCCAGTTGATCATGGCCCTTGAGATACTCCTGTAGAAAGATAGATAATGGGCAGGGATATGGTAATGTAACGTTTAACCCAGCAAGGGTTGTGTTCACATAGATATGACTTAATCTACATGCATACTGTGTATTTACATTTACAGCATTTAGCAGACGCCCTTATCCAGGGTGACTTACAGAAGTGCTCTGTATTCTTCTTATAGCAATTACCTCATAAATAAGCAATAGTTCAAGAACATTCCAATTAAAATCCTGTGAGAATTTGATGTAGGCGAAGCCACAAAAAATCGTAAAGAGTTTTTGTTTTAAATAAATATATAAGTGACGTTTCAGTCTTCACTTCAAGTGCGTAGTGAAGAGGTGAGGGTTTAGTTGCCATTTGAAGACTGCAAAAGACAGTCTTTAATCTTGTGTGATGGGACCAGAAGAGCATGAGGTTCAGAGCGGCGTTTCATTAGAGGTTTTAAGCAAGAAGGCGCTGGTCTGTTTTTGGCTTTGTAGCCGAGCATCAGGGTATTAAATCTGACGCAGGCAGCTAGGAGGTGCCAGGGAAGAGAACACAGTAGTGGGGTGACATGAGAAAACTTGGGTACATAGAAAACCAGACGTGCTGCTGCATTTGGAATCTTTTGGAGGGATCTGAATGTACTCATGGGAGGACCAGCCAGAAGAGCACTGCAACAAGAACACTGCAGGCACGTGTCAGAATTGCATTCATTTTTCCCCAAGATCTTGTATTGATAATGGGAGATTTGTTCCACTGCACAAAGTCCTCTCCAGCACATCCCAAAGATTCTCAATGGGGTTCAGGTCTGGACTATGTGGTGGCCCATCCATGTGTGAAAATGATGGCTCATGCTCCCTGAACCACTCTTTCACTATTTGATCCTTCTGAAACAGATGAACATCTTTTCCACGACCACAGGATGTGTCCTTTGACATGGTTGTTTAACAATGAGAAGCTCCTCACTGCATCAGTTAGGGTTAAAGAATTTTTTGCCAGCTGAAACATCATCACCCATGCAGTCATTATCCGATGGGAGGCTCTTTTTAAAACTATTTATCCAATTTATAAGAAGTTCAATCCAAAACTTGGACTCTGTCTGTGTGGAGTTTGTATGTTTTGGGTTTTCTCTGGGTACTCTGGATTCCTTCCACATTCCAAAGACATGCATTAGGGTAACTGGTTGCAAATAGCCCCAGCATTGATGCTGATGTGATGTTAATTAAATAAATCCTTTAGGGCAGTTAAAATATCTCTTAAGCAACAAGGCTTTTTGGTTCTACTAGTCAGCAGTGACGAGTACCTATTGACAGTGGTCTGAGGGGAGACAAAGAACCAACCGCGGACATGGTGCTGCCACCCAAAGATATGTGTGAGAGCGAAGAATCTGGTCTCATCTGATATGAACAGACAGAACTACTGTGTTACAAGTCACAGAAATGTTTAATGCTGCTTATGCAAGGAATGTGTCACAACACACAGTGCAGTGCCCCCTACTGAGAGTGGTGCTGCCTAGTCGAAGCTTGATCAGGAATGGTCTTTTTGGAAGGGTAGCAGCCAAGAAACCATTTTTCCATACGTGGAACAGGGCAAAAAGACTAAGACATACTAAAGATTGACAATCAATTAAAAAGGAGTATTATGGACTGACAAATCCAAGCTTGAGTTTTTTTGGCCCAATCGTCAACAATACTGTATGTTATATATGCTCGTTATACCATTGCTAAAACAACACCTGGCCTAAGACTTTTAGAGCGTATTGTACAATGAGTAAAATCCAGTGAACTGTCTATGATACGAGAGACATGGGTAAAGAGAGGATGAGGGTCAAATTGTAATCTACAAACAATTATCTGGACGTATCTGGGTAATTTACATCCTACAGATTTATTACAGTCACAGGGTAATTTAATGTATTCTTAACAACAGCAGGTGATGGGGATCTTGGCTCAGTCCTCAGACAGGAGTGTATCTACAGACAGGGACATCATTAGAACCATTTATCAGACATAAACACATCACACAAGATCCCATTTCCTTACCTTTCTTTAATTGACCCAGTTCTAATGGATGGTTTGTTTTTCCAGTCTTAATTCTTAGTGAGTTATATTTCTGCATTTGCCTTCCTCTTGTCAGAGTGTGTAGATAAGGTGCTTATGCATTTCAAAGAGCCAACACTCAGGCTCCTGCAATGTTCTGATTGCCACAACAAACAGGAATCATTAAAACAGAACAGCACCAAAGAAGAAACGAATGCATTTCCACTCACTGACATGTAGATAATATGTTAGCTAGATCTATAGCTTGAAAACAATTCGTTTTTGTGCTTTGGTGGACAGCTTTACAGACAGATCGGGAAATCGAAGGACCACCAGCGATCTCTCTGTTGTGGTTGGGTAACTGGGTTTTTGTTTTACCCTGCAGGGAAGGGGATTGTATGTGAGGAGGCTGATTGTGATTCTGTTGAGGTTAAATATTTTAAAGTGCCACAGTACGTCCGCAGTAAAGAAACAACTGACAAAAAATAAACTAACCGGTCAAAACTAAAACATAAAATAGTGTGGGATCAGTACCCAGTACCTAGACCCCTGCAATGTGGGTGTGAAACATGATTTATGGACACCATTATGGAGAAAATAGATGTTGCCTTGAGTGTTCAGTACAGTCAATAATGGTAGTTGAGCCTAGATTGCTTTATTAGCATCAATATGTCCTTGGTGTTAATGACCAGTGGCTGAAATGCTAGCGATGTCATTAGTTCACACATGCACATATACCGAAGGTCACCACCCAAAGTAATAACAGGGCACATCTCTCAACGGATATTGGCGGTATAAAATCAAGCTGCCAGTAGGTTGAATTTTGCCTTTTAAACTGATGGTCTTCATGGCTTTGGAAGGCCAATTTCCACATCTATCACACATGAAAATTGGATAATTAAGGGGCAAAGATTTCACAGCATGCCTGGCTGCTGTTTGAGAACAAGAACATGCTGTCACTGCATAATCCACAGGGACATCTTTAGAGGATGTGCTGAATTAGTTCCTGTCTCCTGACATCTGGGTGCCACTGGAATATTGTAGATTAACTTGATAGATTTGGTTCTCATACACTCAGATGACATTCCCAAAAATGCACTTGGCTCAGTAGGGTAAATATAAAGGCTTGCTGAAGTACTTCATAGCGTTTTGGCTTTTGAAATCCACATTACTATACTTCTCATCCATTGGCTGACTCACAGTGACCTCTGACCCCAGGGTCAATCTTAAAAACTCAGATAAGACGTGCAGGGTTTGAGAACATGTAAAGGGAATGGATGGGGGCAATGTTTTCATAGTTCTGCGTCAGTTTGCGTGCTTGCAGCATAAGTATTTAAGCAGGGAAGCAATGTCTTAAACATGGGAAGAAGAGTTCAGATACAGTTTTGTATTCGCAGCTGTGCACCCATGCACTGCATGTTATGGACATTCCTCTGGGAATCGCTACTGCGTGACAATAAAATCCCTCGAGATTTTATTTAATGTAAAAACATTAAAGTCTCTTCCTATTGCTAATACACTGGACACATATATAAATGGTATGAAGGGGGTCTAATAATTATAGATATATCATTAACAATAAGAACGTATAGTGTACAGCTACTGGTATTTTTTTGAGCTAAACAGATTTGCCTGTAAGATCCTGCTTGCTTGTTCACAGTCTTCTAAATTATTTATTCTGGGGTGAATGTCTGAAACAATAACCCTGCTCAAGGGCAATGGCATGGCACTTCAGTCTCCCTCAGTCTTCACTGCAGTTCACAGCTTTTGATGACAAAGTGAGGGAGTGAGGTAAAGTTAAAGTAGAGCTGCTTATGTTGCACATTTATAGATTTATCAGAGCATTTTCACCCAGATTGTGTGGATTTATACATGAAATCGTAATAACCTTTGAACAATCCACACACAACGTTCACAGCATCTGTATTTGACAAATGAACCTAATAATAATAATTATTTTAAGCCTGCAATACATTTTCGGCAGTCTTTAAATACCATTATATTTTCGCCTAAGTGTTCATACAGCTCTGTGGTTTCATATAACACATGTAAAGTTATGCAAATTAAAGACATACAAATATAAATTAAATATCAGCCACACTATTACACATGAATCATTGCAAGACTGGAATCCTGTGAGTGGCATAAGGACATCTAAAAAAAGAACTGCTGAACATTTACCAGCAGTGCCTACAGAGGTTTATTACTTAATTATACCGAACTCTGCTGGTGGCTTCCCTTCCTAATAAAATGAAAGCTTGGCCATAACTTATTAAGGTGTAGGAATGAGATCCTAATGTGTAGAAATGAATTAGCAAGGTGTGAGATTGAGATAATTAATAATAAACAAGATAATACAGTTCCCAAGCATTCATTATCTTGCTCCCAGGCCTTAATTTTATTAAGGATGGACATCAATTTTATTAAGATGTCACCAACAGGGATTCATAAAAAATTGCCATGCACACCAACATTAGATTTGAATTTCGCATTGTCCATCAGGAAGTAAAGTTCTTGGTATTAGGAGTCGCGCTCCCCGACGCTAGAGGGTAGCGTCGACTCAGTTTTCGGCCTGGGAACGATCGGTGCGATCGGGCATGCCCCAGCGCTCATTTAATCGTGACTGCACAATCAGCGACACCTGCAGGTTTCTGTATTTAAGAACACGCTCGAGGCCAGTCAGGTGTTGCCTCCTCACTCGCTAGTCACTCGTAAATAGTTGTTAGAGACTTCATCCATCTCGTGTGTGTGCTGATGTGGCTTTTTTTGTTTTGGTTTTTTGTTAGGGAAAGCAGGTAGCTGGCGGTTCATAGAAGTATGGCTCGGAGGCCTGAGGTAACTGCCAGGGTTTAGCCCATAGTGGAGGGCAAGGATCCCTCTATTTGGCCATGTTTGCTGTCCTCATGGCCCCACCATATTCCTCGGCCCCTTTGGCTCTTTGGGCTTTCTAAGCCACCTCTTCCTCTCTGAAAGGACGCTGTTCTGCAGACTTAGCCTTGTCCTTTTGCTTCTTTGTCTAAGTCACTCTCATACAGCCGCAGGAGTACTATGACTCGCCTTTGCAGTGCGGACCCACTTAGGTCTAGGTGCTCTGAGTGCTGATGGTGTCCGTTTTCTATCGGTTTTCCATTTCCTTTCTGTAGTGGCTGAGTGGTGCGCTCGGTTAATGCAGATATTATCAACGTCAGTGCCCAGGGTTCAATCCCCAGCCACTGTCGTTGTTTTATTTGCTTTCTTTTTATTTAGTTATTTTTGGTTCACCATATCCATCTGGAGCCCAACTGCAATTGGGCCCTAAAAGCCCTTTATATTTTGTGTTAAATACGGTTCACCAGTTTTTGATTGAGGTCAACCTTAACACATGGGTTCGGCCATTTTTAGTTGGGGGGCCTTATTTCCTAGAAACATAATTTGAGCCTGTGACCTGGATCATCTAACTGATCTTGTCCTGCCTTCAAGTCCTTCTCTAAAGCTGGGGAATGATCCCCCATCCGGCTTCATCTTTGAGACGTCTTTGCAAGTGCACAAACCTAAACTGAACTCCCATGACATCACTCAGAAGTCATTGCATCAAGAAACACCATTCTCTAATGGTTGATAGAACCACATGGGCAAGGGATTACTTTATCAAACATTCATCAAGCATTACAATGCAGAGTTATGTTCACAGATGCCTCTTAAAATGTTCCTGTGCAAAAAGAAGTCTTATGTTAACCATGTCCAGAAGGCTGGGAGGCATCTAGCATGGACCAGCAAAAGTGTAGAATGGGAAATGTGTATTGTGGTCAGATGAATCAGTATATCCTTTTTTGGAAGAAATGGACACCGTGTGCTCCGGACCAAAGACAAAAAGGACCATCCAAACAGTTATCAGCAACAAGTATAAAAAACAGGTTCTGTCATGGTATGGGGTTGGGTCAGTGTCCTTGGCAAAGCATGATGGCAGCATTAATGAAATAAAGCACATTGAGATTTTAGAGCCTATAGAACATAAGAGCAATATCTTTTCCAGGGACGACTGTGCATTTTTCAACAAGACAATACAAAACAAGCCAAATAAGAAAAAGTTAGACTGAAATATGTAAATTCCCATCCAATCTTTCTTTCAGGAGCATTGTGTTTAAACAAGTCCCACCTTCTTCTAATTTTAGGTTGTAAAAAGGCTTATTTCCAACAGTTACATATAGCACCAACATCTGGACTAAAATAGAGCTGACAAGTGAAACTTTAGATCTGAAATGCTCATTTTTCTAAGGACTGTAATTCTAACAGGATCTAGAATGTGACCTATGGATTCTTGTCGTCCTCTGTTAACATGACATAACACAGGCGGCGGAGTCGAGGTGTCATGTCGCTGTCTAAATTTCAGCACAAATCACTTTGAAACTGGAATGTTTTGAAGGTCTTTTGGTTGGAGGATATAAATAAAGGGAAGATAATGTCCTGTTAAAATAAATCTGTCATATTATGCTTACATGGCCCTTGTTTCAGTTTGACTTATGGCAGCATACTCATGGAAAGGAAATGAACATAGTACAAAAATTCAAAACACAAAGCAGTTAAGGAAATAATCTAAAGAGACAATGGTTATCCCATTTCACACACGTTCTGCTGAGATTGTTATACTTCTTTGTTTTGTGTTATAACACAAACAGTCAACATTTCCAAATTAACTCTTTTTGCAGTCTTTTGCTCTGTGACGTCATTGCACCAATAGAAAAACAACTGAAGTCTTAACCCTCCCTTCTGCCAAAACTGCATCTGCATGGTACATTATACCAAGTAAAGACGCATTTCATAATGTTTGCTTGAAAATACTACATATACAAATATAGACCCTGAAAATTACATTTTTTACACATTCTTCATTAAATGTCATCAGTGCACATCATCAAGCTGATAAAACAGCATTATCTATGTTTTTGGAGTTCAAACTAAATTCACAGGTTAACAAAAACAACACCAAGCGAAACAATCTATAGTTTGGTGTCTTGGATGCTGAACAGATTGACATGAAGCTGAACTCTTCATAGAAAACTGCTGAATGACTACATGCACTACATGGCAAATATTTATCAGAATCACATGGGAAATAATTACAGTTAAAAGTAAGTAAAGTAAGCAGAGCTTCTGGTGAGAGCAAATATTTGGATTAGAAGTCCACCAAATAGCAGGTTGACTGGTATAGAAAATAAATAGAGGCCTTCTTACCCTCAAGGCCTGATGCTGGTCTCCATGTGTGGACTGAGGGGTCTGGAGTCCTATTATTGCCTGATTCCCTGCCAAGGAATCCAGGTGAAAGATGAGAATATGGAATATGGTGAGAGAAGGTTCACAACCAGTAGGTTCATCACTGCAACCAAGCAGCCAGCAAGTGAGAACGAGGAAGAGGAGAGCTCAGGGGAGGAGAGAGTGTGAAGAGATGCAGTGAGGGATGGGCCAGAGAGGGGTGTGAACATATAGGGTTGACTTGTGTAATAAGAAGAGGAAAGGTGGGAAAGAAGGAAAAGCGAGAAAAAGAAAAGCCAGGAAAATAGATGAGTAGTTTCATACATCGTTTACACTGTGTGCTAAAATGTTTAGTTTCATATGTCTAGCATTTATTATTATTATTATTAGCAGTAGTTTTACACAGACCTCCCTCATTCTTCTTTTCCTTTACAGTTTGGCTTGCCTCTCCTTAGTCCTGGCACATAGGACTGTGGTAGCTTAGTGGTTAAGGTACTGGACTCTGGACCAAGCTGCCACCAAGCTGCCAAGCTGCCACTGTTGGGTCCTTGAGCAAGACCCTTAACCCACAGTTGCTTGGATTGTAAGATTGTACCAATTGTAAGTCACTCTGGATAAGGGCGTCTGCTAAATGATGTAAATGTAAAAACATAGGCTGTAGGTGTAAGCATGCCCTGGATGGGATGCCAGTCCTGCTCAGGGTTGGGTAGAAGTTGATGTTGCAGTGCTAGGGGAGAACCAGTACTTCAGACACAGCCAATCATGGCTGCACATGATGTCACACCTGGCCAGAAGGCACCTTCAGGTCTAGAACCTGGGTCCCTGCAGTGGTGGAGCACCACCTGAGTGCCTTTCACCATTCTTGTCATTGCAAATCCCTTGCAAGTCTCCTCTATCTTTAGCTGTGTCTCTCCATCACACAACAGCCACCTATCTGGGAAGACTGAAGTGCAAAGTCCAGCTACAGTACATAACTAATTTAAACATTTACTTATTAATTCATTTATTTATGGCAATTTGGAGTGGCCAATTAACCTGACACGCATCTTTGGAATGCAAGAGGAAACGGGAGTACATAAAGTAAACCCACATGGACACAGGGAGAACATGCAAACTCCTCACAGATGGCGTTTCAAGGTTAGAATCGAACCTTGCTACATGCACATATTATTAATATAGTGGTACCTCGGTTCTCGGCCAACTTGGAACTCGTTGGATTCAGTTCTAGATGCATTTTGACTAGAAATATTTGTCCTGGTTCTCGTCATTTGCTCAGTACTCTGTGCACTTGCTTAAACTTGTATGACTTGAGCTGCACGACTCGTTCCAGCCGAAACTCGATTCACGATTCAAGATTCAGTCTCACAATAGCTCTTTCTCAGTGAAGATCTCCACTATTTTTTATGGTGTTTTTGTTTATTTTTACATCTACAGTATCGTATTCTTAGTGAAAATAAGTCCCCATGGGTCCTAAAATGGTTGATAAATTCAACCAACCCAAAGGAACTCAAGGACTGAGTCCTCTGAATTACTTTCAGGTTGAGCAGTTAGTATTAGCAGCGTTTTGCTTTTACTTTTCACTTTCAATCCGTCACTCATTAAATTACATGAGATTATCAACACTTTATTACAAAAAAGCTTTGTCTTATGATTTTGGCCAACTGTAGGTTAATATATAAGTGTTTTAAACAATAAGGTCAGCTCCTCTATGATACAGTATAGACTCAGTTCATGATCCATTTAACTTGTGATGGATTTGTTGAACGTATCCCCTTCATAAATCAGGGAGCACCTGTATAATACACCTCCATTAATGCCTGTAATGATTATACAGTGTGGATTTTCTGGGGGTCTGGAACAAATGAATTCAATTTACATTATTCCTCATGGGAAAAACTTGCTCGGTACCACTGTACTCATGCCATGCCCTGTCCTAAACCGCCCTTTTCTGAGTTCACAGATGTCCATGATTGACACTATGATCTTTTGAGGACTTGTAGTCTTGCCATCTCCTAAAAATGTGTTAAACAGAGTCCCCACTGCCCCATTAAAGAGTGCTTAGTCCTTAAGAAACTCTTAAAATCTTTTTCAGGCCTGGCCTTAATATATACAAATGTCATGCTTCGTGTATCGTACGGTATGGACAAAGCATAAATATTTGCGTGCTTTGTATATAGTATGGTGTGGATGATCTGTACAAAGTTCATCCGTGAAAAGAAAAATTGGCACAGCTGATAAGGCTCTGTTTCTTCATGCTAAACCCTATCTTCACAACAAACCCCTATCTCTCATTGTCTAATCCAGGAACATATACATTTCATTGATCTTATAAATGACTTTAATTGTGTATAGAATACTCTATCATTTCAAACCTCATTTTGATCTAGTGCTTCTATAGCATATAATCTGCCTGTAGCACACATTTCACAATACCAAGGAAAGAATGGGAAGATATTTTTTTTACTTGTCACTCATGTAACAGAAGCCTAAGTGCAGTTGCAGGGGCAGTCATACATGTTTGTCACTCATTTATTCAGCTTCAGTAACCATTTCATCTTGATCCCTGAGGATCTGGAAAACTGAGACTGGGACATGTGTAAAATATTAAACCATAAACAGACAGAAACAGATGCCTCAGATGAAAAACTTGGACCCAGTTTGTACCATTATACAATATAAAGCTCAGAAACTACTGAATATCTAAAACCAGATTGTTGAAGCCACTAAGATAAAAACAATTTTTTTTAACTGGCGTTTCAATGTAAGTTTTTTGAATGACTCATAATAAAAAAAAACAGTTTATTGATACCACGGATGAACAGTGATAACAGATCAGTAGTCTAATGTCTCTGAAAACCTTGAAATGATTTTACATGGCCATTTTTATGTTGATCTGCTGCTGCTCAAACTACTAAGCTAAGGAAACAAGCAGAGAATTTAATTACATTCTCATATTTATTACCATTAAAGTTATTTTATGCACAGTGCACATACTCACTCTGTTTGATCGCCATCTGTGTTCTATCTGGGATGTCATTAACCTTGCTTTGGTCTTTTCTCCTTTTCAACCAAAGTACTGAACAAGTGTCATCTCTAGTGTATGGTTTCTGTGGTTTTGGTCCAAACGTTTCTTCATTTTGTTTTATATACACTCACCAGACACATTATTAGGTACACCTCCTTGATTATACACTCATTGTCCATTTTACCAGTTCAAATTTTCATGCAAAAGCACTTTGTAGTTCTACAGAGTGTAGTCCATGTGTTTCTCTACATACTTTGCTACACCCCCTTTACTCTGTTCTCTACTGGTCAGGATCCCCACAAAACCACCATAGATCAGGTACTATATGGGTGGTGGATCATTCTTAGCACTGCAGTGACACTGAGGTGCTGGTGTGTTAGTGTGTGTTGTGCTGGTATGAGTGGATCAGACACAGCAATGCTGCTAGAGTTTTTAAATACCTCACTGTCATTGCTGGACTGATAATAGTCCACCAATCAAAAATGTCCAGCCAGCAGCATCCTGTGAGCACTGATGAAGGATTAGAGGATGATTAACACAAACTGCACAACAACAGATGAGCTACTGTTACTGTTTACTTCTGCAAGGTGGAGTGACATGGTTGATGTGTCTAACAGAATGCACAGTGAGTGAACACAGTGTATAAACCACCTGCTGTGTCTGATCCACTCGTACCAGCACAATACACACTAACACACTGCATTGCTGAGGATGTCCACTAGTGAAGAATGGAGACAGAATAATCACTATAATTTGCTTCCAAAAGTTACATCGCTTTAGTTTGAGAAAGACTATGATATAATAATAATTGTTAATCATTTTAATATATTATTTAATGTTATATTTTACAAAATATATGATGAAATATAATAGTATTTATTAACATATCTCATGTAGCCTATCATGAATGGTAATTAATGCAAAGTGAACTACAAAGTAATTTAATTTATTCCTATTTCTTCTTTTTATTCTTGTATGATGACAAAAATCTTAATCTGCTCTCTTCTCGGTCTCAGCCACTCCTGGTCTCGGTCTTGACTCGAACTTGAGTACTAAAAGTCTTAGTCTTGACTTGATCTTTGCTGGTCGTGTGGGGGTCCTGACCATTATAGAAGAGGGTAAAGGGGACTAACAAAGAATGTAGAGAAACAGATGGACTACAGTCTGTAATTGTAGAACGAAAAGTGCATCTATATAGTAAGCGGAACTGATCAAATGGACAAAGTGTGTAGAAACATCACTAATAAAGTGATTGGTCAGTGTATATACTTATACTCTCAGGGCGCCTTTTAGTCAATCTCAACTGAAGCGATAGTAGCCAAAGAAGAAAAACAGGATGTACGGCACAGTGAGTGACTCCTGTGCCACACACTAAACACAACAGCAGATTATTTGCTATTACTACAGATGTCTATTAATAACATAAGACATTACTACATAGCAGATTTTTATCATTAGGGGACTGTGTCAGCAATGGAAATTGGAAAATCATTTAGCAGATAACTTTATCCAAAGCAATAGTGTGTCTCCTAAATGCTGTAATCAAAAAACTACAACTAATCTCCTCAGTAATGTGATGCACTTTTTATCGATTATCGATATTTTTTATTGAACTGATATCTTGTTTGAGTTTGAACACGGATATTTCAAACTGTAAAAAGGCTTACACTGTCTCTTCCTACACTTCTTACTGCTCTCGCATGTTTCTGAGTTTTGTGCTGAATATAAGCATGGGATTAATGTTCTTAGGTAGTTGTCAAGGCATGTCAGATTACCTCAGAAGTTGCTAAGAGGCCTCAGACACCATGATGGATCAAGATTTGAACTCACAACCTTCTGACAATCTTAACCTCTGAGTCACCACTCATTAAAACCATCATAAAAATCAACAATACATTACGAATTAGAACCGCCAGTTATTTACGGCTTCTATTGTAATGCACAACATTACCAGCAGATGGCAAGCTAAACGCATACTATAGAATACAACAGGTGCAGCCTTCAGCAGGCATTAAACCACGTGTGCGATTAGCTCCATGTTCTATTTTTGGAGATATAAAACCTCACATTGGTATAACCTCCAAGAATTCTTCAATCAAATATGCAAACGATGTAAGCCTTTTCCTACGTGAGTGGCTTCCTAGCAGGGGTCTATGTTGTGTTAGATGAACTAACAAAACAAGCCATTCTATCCTGAATTGTTGAGCAGAACTACAGGCACTACATTTCCCCAAATACCCCAGCCTATTTGCAAAACCTTGAGTAAACTAACCGAGCCAGTTTCCTTTGTTTTTTTGCATAGTTCAATGGACATCTGGAAATATTTAAAAGAAAGCATACTATGCTGCAAACAAGGTAATGACAGCTCTTAGCTATATGCTCTGGCTACTTATAACTGTATAACCTACCAAAAGTATTAGACCAATAAAGGCATTCATTAAACTAGTTACATCATCAGTTACATTAGCAATTTCATGCAAATTTAAATTGCAATTAATAAAAATTCTTTAGTGTTAATTTGTTCTTCATTTCTCATCCATGGCAGGGTACCACTAACTTTAGTGTTAATCACTTAATCTATTTAGTGTTTAACAGGCTTATTTTTAAGCACAGTTATGCCCCTACAACTGACTGGAATGCAGAGGAGTACAGCTGTGCCCCTTTCAATTCTCTGTGCCCCAGTACAACAAATATTCTACGAACACCCCTGGTTTAGGACTCTTTAAAGTGTCCTAATGTTATTGCCCAGGCAGTGTATTCAGTTTGGCCGACGGTGCATCCAACTAAAAACCTACACCAGGTCTAATTTACAGTTCTTCCACTACCCTCCCTAACGGTAAGCGGTTTAATGAAGAACACATAATGCCAAGTCGATGCCACCTAACGGCCCCTACGTGTATTACACCACCTACCGAACGGTTGTAATTTAACCCTAGATTACAGTACATTTAATGAGCTACTATTATAGTTTTTTATATGCCTTAACGATTTTAAATGATATGTAGTAGAATATTTTACTAAACCCTGTCCTAAGACATTTCAAACAGCTGCTAAGAGCAGAGAGAAAATGAGTGTTTCACAATAGACTCAGAACAGGATTTTTCGCCAGTTTGAGTCATATTCTATTTAATAAAGCTTTTTCTATAGTGTCACTTTCATCCAAATGCAGCACAATCAGAAAGAAAACACTTCCCACGGGAAAATGTGCTCAACTATTGAAAATTGTGATTTATGTTTCATTCTCATATCAACTTTTTCAGAGACATCTCTCCTAAAATTCCTTAAAAGATAAAGAACTAGACAAAATGGAAACATAAATATAACTGAAGCTAAAGGAGCCAAATCTGTACTGATTTGGAGATTTTTATGATTTAATATACAAAAATAAAAGCAGTGCATGTAAATGTATTTGCCTGAGTTGAGGTGTGGGCATACAGTAATCTATTCACATTCTGAATAAGATCAATTTTAGGGGGAAACTTTGTTGAGTGTAGATCTGCATTGTGGTATGTATGTGACTAATTATAGTTATGGGTGGCACAGTGGTGCAAGTGGTTAGCACGATCACCTCACAGTTCCCCGGTTCCCAGTCTGTCCTCAGCCTGTGTGGCTCCTGCATGTTCTCCCCATGCCTGTGTGGGTTTTCTCCAGGTACTCTGGTTTCTTGCCATTCCAAAGCAGAGGATAGTTAGTTCAGTGATCTAGAACAAATCATTAAAGGTTTTTTTAAAATAACTTTATGTTTAAATGCAATTCTGTTTGTAAGGATCAGCAAATGCTATTACATATATTTTAATAATTGCGCCCATTTTACACCGGACAAAAACAATCTATTTAAAGAGTTCTCATGGTAGAATATGGAACTTTACTGCCAGGCTTTTCCTCTGTCCGAGTAACTGCTTACACAGACACACTGCACACACTCAGGCATGTTGTGGGAGGCCTGAAGAAACCAGAGTAGGCCTACCTACAAGAAATCCACACGGACATAGAAAGAACATATCTAGCTCCACACATACAGTAAGCCCAGGATCAAATGTTGGAGCTCTACTTAGTACCGAACATTATATGAATTATCCAACCTGATTTCCTGTGCAAATTTGTTATAAATATGCAAACTGAACTTCATATATGTCATAGTTATTGACAAATGACTTCTGTCTAATTTAATGCACGTGGGTTGCTGAGCAAAACTACAGAACATGCCATGCAAATTCACTACAGGCACTACATTTCCCCTAATGCCCTCACATTTTTCCCAAAAGTACATATTAGACCACTAAATTGTTCATGAAACTAGCAAAGGCATCAGTTAAAGGCAGAGCAACTCCCACTTTAGTGTTAAATCACGTAATCTGTTTAGTGTTTAACAGGCTTGTTTTGAATTCACAGTTGTGCCCCGTTGATTAATCCGGTAATCAGAGGGGTACAGCTGTGCCCCTCTAAATTCTGCCCCAGTATGACAAGTAGTCTAGAAACGCCACTGATGTTCTTGAGCGCTACTGGAACAATGTTTTGTAGCATATGTTTGGGAGGTTAGGGTTTATTGGGTTATGGTTAGGTTTTTTGTGAGTTTTATTGTTTTCTCAGTGTCTATATTACTTGAAATCGCTATGGAAAATGCTAATTCAAAGTTATATAAACAGATTTCACAGGAAAATGTCAGGGTAGCCTATCAGCCAAATCAGTGACTGAATAGTCATCAATAATATGGTTTTAAAAGATTGACAAGTCAAGGGTCCAGATGTAACCCTGTTGGGATGTATGAAATGACCTGAGAGAGATGCTAATGCAATAAATCCCTAATGTTCTACATTCCTACCTATTATTTGCAACAATTCTGATCATAATATCTGTACGAAAAGATGATCTAGTCAGTTGGTGCAATACAAGGTTCACATGCTTTTCAGTCTGGACCATGGAGATAATTAAATCAACAAAAGAAATGTGTTATGTGTTTAAAAACAGAATTGTTTCATGTTACACTTAATTTGATTATTCTTATTGTGACCTGGATGATAATCAGACCACGCTGTATGAATTATTTATCAGGAAATCCAGGTAATTCTAGTCCTCCGCGAACTATGTCTTCACGTTTGTCACTGAGGAATAAAAACAGTAATAGTGTAGGCATATATTGCCAGTCCTTACAAGCATATAAAAATAATTAATCAGCGCTGAATTTAAGTATTAGCACCAGAATGTGCTTTATTTGGGACACTCAGTTCAGGTTCTTTTATATATGTGCCATTGCAGGATGTTACTGTTATTTCGCTGCAGTTAGCTTTGCAGCCTTGCTCCTGTAACCTGACTCTTCTCTATAAGATGAAATGCTGCTGACCCTGCTGAGGTCTGTAGTCCCTGCTCACGGTATGAGGTGCTACTTTTAGCCGCAGGTTTCTTGCTTTTTGCAGGACCTCCTTACTGTAGTCCAGCATGTGCTTGTGCCACATGGAGCGATCGAGCTTCCAGCTCACACCACTTATTTTTACTCCTGATAATATTACAGTACCTGCCTAATACGTTATGTTACCACAAACACATTTTGCTATTCCAAATAGTGTTCATCTAGTATCTTAAATGGGTCCTCCAGGCAGAACTATTGAAGAAATGTCTTTAAGTGGAAACCATTTTAACCTTTGTGACCTCACCAACTATTACACGCCTTGCTCTTGGAGTAATCTTTGTTGGTCGACCACTCCTGTAGAGGGTAACAATGGTCTTGAATTTGCTCCATTTGTACACAATCTGTCTGACTGTGGATTGGTGGAGTCCAAACTCTTTAGAGATGGTTTTGTAACCTTTTCCAGCCTGATGAGCATCAACAACTCTTTTTCTGAGGTCCTCAGAAATCTCCGTTGTTCGTGCCATGATACACTTCCACAAACGTGTGTTTTGAAGAGCAGACTTTGATAGATTCTTTAAATAAAACAGGGTGCCCACTGACACCTGATTGGCATCCCATTGATTGAAAACAGCTCACGCTAATTTCACCTTTAAATTAACTGCTAATCCTAGATGTTCACATACTTTTGCCACTCAATAAAATGTAATATTGAATCATTTTCCTCAATAAATAAATGACCAAGTATAATATTTTGTCTCATTTGTTTAACTGGGTTCTCTTTAATTACTTTTAGGACGCATAAATTTCAGGTGTCGCATAAATGCTCAACAGGGATGAGATCAGCTGGTTGTGCAAGAAAGTCCATGACATTCTATAATACTTGATCTTTTTTGTTCTTCAAATAGTTGTTTCAAAGCTTTGAGGAGTGTTTTGGGTGATTTTTCCTCTGCAGTGTGATTCCGTCCTCACAAAGACCCAAACTAGCATTTTCACTAGTGGTTTCAGGGTGGAGCGTCTGGAGCGTCTGGTGGTTCACTGGCTTCCTCTCACATTCCAAAGATGTGTCAGAATAATTGGTCACTCTAAATTGTTTGACTTCTGTCCTTGTGACCTCGGTCCTGTCATGAATAACCATTGATGCTTAAGTAAAATTAATAAATAAACCAACAAATATTCAAAAATACTAGTGCTCTGACATTTTTGCATTTCACTGGGAACCAAATGCATTCTGTAGCTTTAATGAAGCTGATGAGTACACACTGACATATGTTACAACAACCCTCTTTTGGCCTTCACCTTGGAATACTATAAACTTCTTCTGATTGACATTGAAAGGTCTGGAACTGGATGGTAGTGACAGAACCCTCTTCACTTTATTAGCTAAGCTGTGAATTGGTGCTATGATGACAGCGAATAAATGAAACTCTTCTTCAAGAGCAATAAGTCTTCATTCAGGGCTTTGTCAAACGCTTCGCTGCCCAGAGCGCTTGAATATAGAACATTAATAAAGATGCTTCTCACCATTCTCAGTGCTTTGTACAATCAAGAGTTCATCATTCTCACATCTTCTCTTCCTTAGTAAATCACGTTTACTGCCAGAGCTGTGAGCTAAATTGCTGAATATAGCAACACACTATTGACTCTGTAGAGGACTTCATCAGTGCATTTTAGCATAAAGGCTCAGACATTTCTGTAATACAAACTTATTAGTGTTATGAAACAGGAGATAATCCAGTCAAAGCAGGTGGTTTGCGTTTACATCATTCAGCAGATGCTCTTAACCTGAGTGACTTACAGAAGCTGCTCTGAATTCTTCTTAAGTAGACATATCTACTATGGGAGGGGGAAAATCGATTCTCAGATGCATGGCAATGTGGACATGGATGAGTCTGAACCAATTCACAAATGTAAAAAATATGTTTTAATGTAATGTTGACTGAAAGCAAAAGGCGGAACTCGGAAGTGCGGAAGTGCGGAGCTTGGATAGTCACACATAACATAGACACAACAGAAACAAGCGAAGTCAAAGCTTCCACCTAACTCAGAAAGAGCAAACAAATTACAAACTATATCATACATTTTATTGCCTGGGATTTGCTTCCATATTTAGTCATTGAGAACCAGGGCATTTGCGCTATGTTGTGCGCTGGAGTCGAGATCCAGCATCCCGTCTCAAAGATATTTCATGCTAATCATTTGCTAGAAGAATTTGAAAAGACTCTGAAAAGACTTTAATAGACTAAAATCTGACATCCTCTCACACGTAAAGGCAAGGCACAAGTGTTTTTAGTCACAGACTATGAATTTGCAAAGGCTGGAGATATTGTCCCATTAGATTCCTTTGGAGAGTATTACAATGCTGTCATTTCAGTGCTTGAATTTTACATATTGTTTATCATTTCCCTTACACTTTGGAGTGCAGTAGTTTTCATAGAACTGACAAATATATAAAAAAGCAAACACTGACACAGCGATCCCCATAATCTTGACTGAGACAGAAGTCATGGAACCACTGTAAGAAAAAAATCCTGTACAGAAAAAGGATGCATTGATAATCGTTTTATAATCAGAGCTTAGAGATTCCCACCCCTAATATGTACAGCCCAAGTACACCATCCAATAAATATTAGATGTCTATAGATATATAGGTAAAGAAACGCAAATCCAGTTAGAAAGTAACGATGCAAGTAAACCTTTTAGACAGTCCTGACTCTTGTGTGGGCCTCTCATAACGTTCTGCTTGGCCATTCTATATATAGGCCTGAGAAGCATCTGCTGGAAGAGTATCTCCCTTTGTATCTGCCCCTGCTTCTTGCATCATGCTGAGGAGAGCTCCGTCCCAGGCTAAGCTCCGAAACCGTGCCACCCCAAATTCTACCCTCCTTCATTTTCAGGAGCAACAGTAAGTACTGTGGGAATCTGGAGCTTTCCAAAGGCCAGCACTCGGACTACTCCAAACTCGTCTGTGGGATTTACAGAGAACTTTAGTTCAGCTTTATTGTCTTCCTAAGAGGTAGGTAAGAGGGGGTTTGTGCCAGCGCAGGGTTCAGACTGAAGATGTTGAGTGCCAAAGTAGTGGTGATAAAAGTAAAGCTACGCAATGTGCTCATAATCTGAGCTGTGGCAGACACGAGGTGCTTCAGATGCTTTATTTCACTGTTTCCCCTGAAATAATTGCAGGATTAATAATAAAAATAATTACAGCTTGTGTTATACTTTCAGGGCTCCATAATAATGTATCATAAACTGTGCTTGCCAAAGTCTTGAAATGTTACTTAGAGTACACATTTACTTTGAATTCCCTTTATTAACAGATGTAAAAGTAAATGCTCAATCTTTCTGGATGCAGATGAGTGTTTCTACTGCAAGTTCTTTACCGGTTTGATATTAAAATGAATCATGTATATGTTTCTGCATAGAGCCATTCAAGGACTAACAGATCAGTACTCTCGGAACTTGTTTCCCTTTATGATTCACTCTATTTGATTTACAGTAATAACCCATATGGTGTTTATTTTAAATAGTCCAACAGTAACTGCAGATGCACTGGTGAACTGACATTTGAGGAATCTGCTGAGGCAGACACACTCCTCTTCTGGTGGATTGATTTAGTTTGCTCAAACAGAAATACCCTCACAGCACCAAGACGTGTTTGGCAAGTCATCCAGCCTTATCTTTAAGAATTGGACATAATTATATAAAGCCTTATGGCCACCCTGTTGATTTTTTAGCCAAGAAGCTCTGCAGGAAATAGACTTAAATATGAGTATACAATATTTAAACAAATGATATTTTTAAATTTTAATGAAACATTGACAAGTGAATTACGTTTTTTACCTTAGATACTGGAAAGCTACAAACTGTGTTTTACAATATGTTTTAAAATGTGCAATACAAGTTCTTCATAGTTAAAAGATCAACAAAACATAGTTAGATCAGGAACTTTCAAATTTCCGAAAGTTCCACTTGACCAATGATGGTACAGTGATTGAAGGATTGAAGACTATTGATCAGAAGGTTGAGGGTTCAAGTCCTGGCTCTGCAAAAGCTGCCATTGGGCCCTGAAGCATTCCTTAAACCATCAGTTTGGACTGAATAAGAGCGCCTACTAAAATCTGCAAAGTGTATTGCAGTTGTGGTCAACAATATGATGACCATGATTGATTGTTTAGTATAAAATCTTCAATCCAATATCTTCAGAAATAAGTGGACATGCACCAACTTTGTGTCATTCGGAGATTTTCATAGCATATCCAGATACATTCAACAAAAAGTTGATCTGTAAACACACATGCAATCATTAAAAAAAAAAACAACAACATATAGTGTATGACATGGACAGGGTTAAAAGCACAACCTTTGGCAACAGTGACAGCCTCCAAATGCTAATTTCTTTTTTAAAATTTTAATAGCCATCCATAAGCTTCTTGCTCCTGTCTGTTGTTTCTTCCACTCTTCCACAGCAAGTATTAAAACTCTTGAATGTCCTGCAGGGTTCCTTTCCCCAACAGCAGATTTAAGCTCTATCCAGTATTTTCAGTTGGACTGAGATCAGGATTCTTTCCTGGCCAGTTTGAAACTGTCTATTTTTCCTTCTTTTCCATTCTTGTGTAATGCATTTTTAGATGTGTGCTTTGGGTCATTATCCTGCTGTGGGGCTCATTTTGTTCAAACCTAGTTTTCGCACACTTGGGAGCACGTTTCACTCTAAACTGCTTTTATAATCCTCTGATTTTATTGCTCCTGCAATAGCAAAGCAGCTCCATAACACTATGGATCCTCCACCACGTTTTATTGTAGGTACAGTACACTTTATAGGTTTTATTTCATTGTCTGTAAACCTAACACTGGTATGCATTGCCAGAGAACTCTAGTTTTGTTTCATTTGACAGTAGAACCTTTATTGCCCATAGAGCCCTGTTTTGTTCGTTGTGTGGCGTATGGTATGGGTCGGATCTATCACTCAAGATGTCTCCGGCTCAGCCTGATGTTCACATTTTCTCTTTCCATCACATCCTGGAAAGTTCTCAACTGTCCCTTAAGTAGCAAACATCTTGATAACCTTTCTGTTGAACCATTGAAGCCAGGATGCGAAGGTCTTTGTAGAAGGTCTTGTACCCTTTAGACTGCTTGTGCTTGGTGATAATAGCATTTCTGCTCTGCTCAGATCTTGTCTTTGCCATTGTGAACAAAGGAATAAAGCTGGCCTTTTTAAGCATCGAATCATTTGTTTCAAACTGAACAAAGGGTGTCATTAATGGTGTCCAGGCATTATTTTCCTGCCTTGTTGGATGCTTATCTGTATCAATCGTATGAATTTGCTTATATACAAGCAGTTTAACGAAACACTTTTAAGAAGATATTTTACATGGTGTACCTAATAGTCAGGGTTGCCAGTTATGCTGACCACAAACGTATAACATGCACTGGAAAATGCAAGCTGATTTGAAGTGTCATTCTCTACCATTCTTAGAAACTGTACCTGCTGTTCATTTGTAGCCAAAAATATCTGATGATTATTGAATTACTCAACTTACTCTCCTGCACTGCTCATGTTCTGTAACACCTTGCTCTCATATTTTTAAAGGTGTAAAGCTCTCAAAGAAGTGTAAATGAGCAGCTTTTAATGTTTGTTGCTTCATGACATTGTGATTTTGTTTGCAAATGTGCTGTTTGTAGATATCCCGTAGCGTACAGAATATATTAACATCACCAGTGACAGTGATGTCAGTTGAAGCTGACAATGATGATAATGTCTTGGACAGAACACAGACACGGAAGGTAGCACTGGTGCCCAAAAAGCTGCAGCAACCCAGGTTTCTGGATAGAATTTACTGTCTGTAAAAGTTCAGCCAGTAGGGTGGAATAAAATACTTATTGGAATGAGTGAATGTGATATAATGGCGTCCTGTTCATTCCACCTTGTTCCCAGTTGTTTCAGCCCCGACAAGAGGAGAGGCCGCGGGCACACACGTGCATAGCCACAACCACAGGGACACCCGGCACTCACATCACAGGGAAAGACCGGTTGCGACAGCACGCAAAGCAAGATGAAGCGAGAGGAAAGCAGACAGCGCACAGAGTGGACAGTCAGTACGGCGAATGAACGCCAACAATCCGAGAGGGGTGAGAGGAGCAAAGAAAGAGAGGAGACCAATAGGATATTATGTTCTTTCTAAAGATGGGGGGAATGAACAAAAGTAGGAATTAAAGTATCATTACCACTATCTCAACATTCCTTCCTTCAATTTCAGGCTACAAGATGCCCCTCTCAGGAATACCTGCTTCTTCCAACAAGAGGAAAAATCTAACCAAAATCATAACCAACCTCTCCAACATCACACAAAATGGTCAGTATTTCTGTGTGGGTCTTATATGCGTTAGTGCACTTGCATCACTGAGAATCTGGATTGCAGTTCATGCACAGCAGGGAGAAGGAATTAAACCTTCAGGGTACCAGTGTCCTTTATTTCCCATTTTCTGCAGGGAATCGGCCATTATTCACAAACTATGTCAAACTCAATGCACAGTACATTTCACATCACTGTAAAATAGTATTGGCATATAGTGATGATTTTACTAAGTTTCCCCAATTTTGTCAATTCCTCTTCCCGGCTACTAACACAGCCCTCCCCAGTAAACAACACCAACAAATCTGAGAGGCCAGAATGTGCTTCTGCCAAGACATGTGAAACCTGCCACTGTCTGTTTTATCAGATGATAGCTCAGGTGGCCTGGTATTTGACAGGTCAAAAATATGAATGTATATATACAGTACTGTGCAAAAGTTTTAGGCTACCATTAGATCTGTCGTTTTATGGCATATATAATATATTGTCCATGATTGCAACCAAAATATCAAACCTGGATTTGTCACTCCATAATACTCTTTTCCACTGATCTTTGTGAGCTATAGAATATCTTAGACTTTTCGCCATGTTCTCCTGGAAAAAGTGGTTTCTTCGCTGCTACCCTTCCAAAAAAAACTCATTATCAAGCGTCCTCAGACTGTAGAGGGTCAACTTGGCATCTCGTTGTAGCTGCCAGATGCTTTTATTACTCAAGTTTAAGGGGACATCACACCAAATATCTTCCTCTAGAACGTGAAAACCTGAACATACAAGTGAAGCTACCTAAAACTTTGTGTTTTTCTTAAATGTTAATGCATCATGGACCCTCCAGAGCCTAACCTGCTGGTTTCATAGTTAGAAATGACTTAGTATCTTCTATCACACAACTTCTTAGATACAAGGACTCAGCTGTTGACTCCTTTCAACATGGTGCTGACTGCCCCATCCCTTACACATGAGCTCAAAAATGCCAGAGATTGACTAGTTTGACTGATAGAGACAGGGATAGCATCACAGCTTAGTTATTTCCCTGCTCAAAACATCACGTAAACATGGAAATTAACCAATTCTGCCGAGTGTCTTTAAGGAGAGAAATCATCGAAATTTGTTGGACTCTGGCCCTACAGGACTGTAATTGTATGCCCAAGAGCTAGGCTATTATGTAAAGCACAAGAATACAATTGTGTGAGGACAAAAATGGGCAATTCAAAAAGCTGTTAGACATATCCCCAGTTGCTCAGTGTAAATTAATCATATGCCTACATACTTATCTGAGTGTAACATCGAATAGAATAAATGAAAATGTCTAAGGGGGGAGGGGGAGAGAGAGAGAGAGAGAGAGAGAGAAAGAGAGAGACTCTGCTCTTGTCCTCTAATGAGCGACTGTGTGTGAGTGTGATACGAGTGTCTAGAGGCTGATTAATACAATTGGATGCTCTCACTTCATCTTCCAGACACAGTACTCATAATGACTTATCTGTTTACAGCACAACATGGCTGCTCCTTCATTGTCACTTCCTTGTCCACAACCATCTGAATTATCAAACAAATTATTACCACCAAGAATGGATTTCTAGTAGATGCACAAAAGTCGCTAGTCAACAGCTATGTGAGGGACACAATTACTTTTCAATCTTTGTAAAATGTTTATGCCTCCCAAGTCAAACAAATCCAGATGTGTCTGCTATTATGTTCTACTTTGGTTATAACACCCCATTTCCATGTTTTTTATGGCCACGGAAATTTTTAGGGTGAAGACAGTTACTGGGTGTATGTCATTACACATGTTGTCGTTATAAACTTATACATCAATGATCTAAGTTAATTACAAAAAGGGATGCTATATGTAACATTTATCTTATAATATTATAATCTTTCACTCCTCTTATTCTTGTGTGCTGGATTATCTCTTTCTGTGCTTGAAATCATATAACAAATAAATAAATAGAGAATTACTTTGGTTCTACAACACCATTACATTACACCCTATATAGTGAGCACCTATACTTTTAACAGGAAGTGGTTTCCTAGAGAGAACAGTGTACAAAAGGAGTGTTCTCATGAGATTACAGTGGATAAACATGTTTTAAAAATATTGTTTAGAGAGAGTGTTTCCTAGAGACTATAGTATAGGAGTGATCTTGAATGGGCATAGTGTGTATAAGGAGTGTTCCCCAAAGAGAATTTGGGAATGGTCATAAGATATAATAGTGTATAATGAGTGTTCCCTAGAGAGAGTTGTGTATAGGGATGTTCTGAATTGTATAGATGGACTGTTTTAAGACAGAGCAGCGTATAGAAATAGTATTCCCAGAAGAACACAGGTGTATAAGGAATGTTCTCAAGTAGAATTTATGAGTTTTCCCAAGAGACAGTAGTTCATAGAAGTGTTCTCACTGCAACATAATGTATAGGAGTGTTTCCAAGACAGTGAAGTGTGTACAAGAAATGCTCCCCCTTGCAGCATAGTATATAGGATTGTTCCCAGGGGAGTGCAGTGCGCAGAAGGAGTATTCCCAAGAGAAAGTAATATACACCGCTGTCCCCAAGAAAGAGTCGTGTATAGAAGGAGTGTTTCAAATAATAGTGTGTAGAACGAGTATTCCTGAGAGAGAGTAGCGTAAGAGTGTACTCAAGGCAGAATAAAGCATAGAAGTGTTGTAGTTAAGACCACTAGAGATGAGTCCAGGTCAAGACTGAGACCAGATTAAATTTTTTTCATACTGAACAAGACGAGCAGTAACTTGTTTTTCTCTGATTGTATTTATAGTAGTGTGAAAAAGTGTTTGTCCCTTCCTGATTTCCTCTTTTTTTTTTTGCATGTTTGTCACACTTAAGTGTTTCAGAACATCAAACCAATTTAACGTTTATTCAAAGACAACACAAGTAAACACAAAATGTAGTTTTTAAATGAAGGTGTTTATTATTAAGGGAGAAAAAACTCCAAACCTACACAGCCCTGTGTGAAAAAGTGATTGCCCCCCCCTTGTTAAAACATAACTATGGTTTATCACACCTGAGTTCACTGTCTCTAGCCACACCCAGGCCTGATTTTTGCCACACCTGTTCTCAATCAGGACATCACTTAAATAGGACCTGCCTGACAAAGTGAAGTACACCAAAAGATCCTTAAAGCTACACATCATGCCGAGATCCAAAGAAATTCAGGAACAATTGAGAAAGACAGTAACTGAGATCTATCAGTTTGGAAAGAGTTATAAAGCCATTTCTAAAGCTTTGGGACTCCAGAAAACCACAGTGAGAGCCATTATCCACAAACGGTGAAGACATGGAACAGTGGTGAACCTTCCAAGGAGTGGCCGGCCAGACCAAAAAATTACCCCAAGAGGCACAGCGACGACTCATCAAGAGGTCCCAAAAGACCCCACAACAACATCCAAAGAACTTCAGGCCTCACTTGCCTCAGTTAAGGTCAGTGTTCATGCCTCCACCATAAGAAAGAGACTGGGCAAAAATGGCCTGCATGGCAGAGTTCCAAGATGAAAACCACTGCTGAGCAAAACGAACATTAAAGCTCGTCTCAGTTTTTCTTGATGAGCCCCAAGATTTTTGGGAAAACATTCTGTGGACTGATGAGACAAAATCTGAACTCTTTGGGAGGTGTGTGTCCCATTACATCTGGCATAAAAGTAACACAGCATTTCAGAAAGAGAACATTATAGCAGCAGTAAGATATGGTGGTGGTAGTGTGATGGTCTGGGGCTGTTTTGCTGCTTCAGGATCTGAAAGACTTGCTGTGATAAATGGAACTATGAATTCTGCTGTCTACCAAAAAATCCTGAAGGAAAATGTCCGGCCATCTGTTCGTGACCTCAAGCTTTTTCCCTTAATAATAAACACCTGCATTTAAAAACTGCATTTTGTGTTTACTTGTGTTGTCTTTGACTAAAATTTAAATTGGTTTGATGTTCCGAAACACTTAAGTGTGACAAAAATGCAAAAAAATAGGAAATCAGGAAGGGGGCAAACACTATTTTCACACCACTATAGGTATGTAGAGACAGGACTGATTTATTGATATTCAATAATGATAGAAAAAAGTTCAGTTTATAGTTTTTCAACAACAATTTTTGAGTCCACCTTACCCTGAGACCGAAAGAAAACAGTCTGACCGAGGTCCGCTCATTTATGGTCTCAAGAACAACAAGAGTGAATAGTGTAGAAAAGGAGTGTTTGAAGAAATTAATATTGTTCCCAAGAGAGAGTACTGCACAGAGCATTGTTCCTAGAAGAAAGTCACACAGAGGAGTGTTTCCAAGACAAAGAACCCTATAGGAACATTCACAAGATAGATTTGTGTATAGGAAGAGTGTACCCTAGAGAGAAAGCTGTGTAGCAGGAGTGGTACAGTATATTACTATAGAAGCAAATGCAAGAATGTGCCAAAAAATATCTACCCAGGCAACCGTGATTATATATGATGGTATAATATAATGTTAAATATGCACATACACACCCACGCAGAACTAAATCAGGTCCAGCATCTGATTTACAATGGTAATATGAGCAGCGTTCAGCACAGCATCCTTCTTATTGGCGTCAGCTCTGGCTTGACTCCAGGGGTTATAGCTGATATCACTACAGTGCAGAGAGCTTCATGATAAACAACACGCCAGTGCACCTCCAGTACTGTAAATTGAATCGAATCCTTTTATTGCAATGTGGAAAGAATATATATCTTCCACTTTAAGAGCTGGCGGTCCCTAAAGGTTTTTTGTGAATGACTGTGTGTACTCACACTTCTGGACATCATATGCAGTCTGCGCTTAGTCAGACTCTCAGCGGCATTTTGAACAGCAGGTCAAGCTCAGACTGGAAACGATCTCAGTGTCCATCTGCCTTTTCTAGTGAGGGTTGTGTTGGCAATAGGGTGAGAAGGTCAGCCCAGACTACTCTATCCCTGGACACAGATTCCAAGTTCTGCTGGAGGACCCCCAGATGTTCCCACAAAAACTGTAAGATATAATCCCTCCAGCGGGTCTTCTGTCTGCCCTGGAACAGCTCTCTCAGAAGATGACCAGAGGGCATTGTTGTGAGATACCCAATCCAGTTTCTGCCAAAAAAAATATCAGTGATGCAGTACACAAATCGTGAACTTGGCAAATCTTGATTTGTTAATTAAACTCACTGTTTATAAATATAAATATGCGTTTGGCACTCGAGTGATACAGTGGGCATTCGTAAGTCCAGGCAGTGTCTTCTGACAGGGTTGGGTGCCACACAGGTGTGAATACACTATGCCTGAGCTAGGGTGGCTGGATATCACCCAACGCTGCAACAGTGACCCAGGTCGATTTTCTGACTGGCAGATATCCCATCCAGGGGTATATGACAGCCTATGCCCTGTGAATGACAATGTTTCTGGTTTTGCCTCAATAACTTTTGAGAGAATCGTTTTAGATGTTGTTAAATATCATTGTATTTCTTTCAAATTTTCCCAGAGGAAGAGGAAACAGAGGCTACAGAACTAGACCTTGGGACCAAGATTAAGGTGCCCAAGGAGTTGATGCTGGAGGAGCTGTCTCTGATGAAGGGCAAGGGCTCAAAGATGTTTAAGATGAGGCAGCAGCGAGTGGAAAAGTTCATCATCAGCGCTGAGCACTTGGTAAGCCTGAGGCAAATAGTATCGACTCCGTAGGGCAGGATAACAAAGACAGAATTAGTCATTTATTTCATGCAATAATGAAGACCATATGTTTACATACATTTGCAGGATCCTTATCCAGAACGACTAACAGAAGTTTTTGTATGCTTCTTAATACACACAAACTCAAGCTAGTACAGATAAGAAACAGCACAAGAACATGATCTAACTAAAACTATTACGACTGGCAGGCACCTAGGTGGCTTCCTTTAAACTAATGGTCAGATTCTCCTGATGATGACCATTGTAACCCCTGCACTAGAAACCTAGTTTACAATAAGAACACTAATCAGTTGTGTGTATTTCCAGGAGAATCTTCAGAATGTGCCCCCTACATTAGACAGAGAAATAAATATCCCACCTGAAACTCCTTCTGAACCAGAGCCAACAAAAGGTAAATTGCATCCTAAACATAGTCATCTAATGACTTCATCAGGCAGCTGGGATGATTCCTGTGATAACTCCTAAATAACTGGTTTGTATTTAGGTCATATAAGGTTTGTCCTGATGCTTTGTCTGTTATTGACCTTTTAACAGAGGAAGTAGACCCTGAGGCAGAGAAGGAGAAGAAGCAATCTGAATATGTTAAGACATATGTATCACCATGGGAACGGGCTATGAAAGATGATGAAGAGCTGAAAGCCACTATGAAGCCACAAATGCCAGGGCCCCAAGTGCACCAGGACCTGCCCAAATACAAAAGTTTCAACAGGTAAAAGATTACGCGACTCTAATTCCACTTTGTTTTGGAGCATGAACTTTTTTGGAAATGTGATATTGGACACTCTCTTTAGAAAATCACAAGTATGAAGCAACAGAGAGATATGATATGAATAAGAGACCTACATACACTCTATAGCCAAAAGTTTGTGGGCTCCCAAAAATAACATCTCATAGTTGGTATTCCAGTGTATCTCAAAAGTGTCTGATGGAGTTCTCCAACCAAGTTGGCAAACCATTTATGTACAAACCATTATGTACGTTTTAGAAGGGCAGGACAGACAGTTGATGATCCGTCTGCAGTGAGTGTGGCAAAAATAACATAGATCACTAATGGAATGATTGTCTACATTCTTTTGGCCTTATAGGGTATGTCTAAAGTTGACCAGAGAATTGCTTAATAACATTCATCTGTTAGTTCATGTTTATCCAATAGACAGTCAGCACTCTCCTTCAAGTGCATGCTTAGCTGATGTTCCACGAATGCTAGGCTGGATATATATATGGTATATGATGATTTTCTTCACCAATCATAAATATTTGTTGTGTGTGGGAAACCTAGTTTGACAATTGGATAAGGCTGCATTACAGCAGGGTTCTCAAAACTTTTTTGCAGTGCCCATTTTGCAGAAGAGAATATTTTGGAGTCCCCCCACTCTGACGTACACGTACACATCTTTTTCTTCCAAACTCCACTGAAATTGTAATTGTATTACAATAAAATACATTGTACACTATATACACTGTAATTCATATAAATCATATTTACAGTCAAATTATTACAAATGACATGCATTATGTATCTTAGACATGCCCCATTCCCCAAACAAACCCCCGGCAGTAGATCTCCGTGCTACCCCTTCTTTGAGAACCACTGCATTACAGGACAAACACTCCTTAGTGTAACACTGTTACTGTGTCCCACCTCCATCCTACAGGACAGCCCTGCCTTTTGGAGGACTTGACAAAGCTTCTCACCTAGTGACCTTTGAGATCCCTGATGTCAAGTTTGAGGAGCCGGAGCAGGTGCCCGTGTTGCAGTGTGACATCAACTCTCGGCCATCTTTCAACCGTACTCCCATGGGCTGGGTTTGCAATGAAGAGCCGAACCAGACCTACCTGGATCTGAACACTGTTCCCTTTGATGGAGAGACCGAAGACCTTTGAGTACACCAGCAGGACACCCATGTATACATATTCAGTCATGCAGGGATACGCATATGCTCAGCTAATAGAGGAGATACTGCAGGGGATGTTTACATATTTGCATCGAACACAGTGTTATTCGTGCTGTTTTCAGAGATGGCAGTCCCTCATCAAATGTTTGCCGAATACATGTTTGAATTAGTAATAAAACCAGTGTATGAAACCAGATGGGAAAATTGCAACAGAATTGCCTTAAATGATTTACCACTATTTATTGCCTCTATATCTGTATGGTTCTCAATCCCGGCAATTGAATATCCTCATCTTGTAATATTTTCCTGGCTCTAAGATATAAAGTTAAATTAATGCAAGCTAGTTTGTGTGTTTTCATTAGACAATGAGTTAAATCAGGTGCATTATCAGACCCACTTTACTGGGGCATGTGCCCCAGAAAATATGTTGCCATGCCCCACAAAAATCATGATGGTGAAAAGTCCATTTTATCCTGGATTGCTGAGCAGAACTACAGGAGACACCATGCAAATTCATTACAGGCACTACATTTCCCATGATGCCCCAGCATCTTTCCAAAAACTTCAGCGACTAATGCTTTCAGTCGGAGTTTCTTTCAGTTTTTTACATGGATTGATGAACATCCGCAAATATTTAATAGAAAGGTGACGATATTTTATAGCTATATGTTTGGGTAGCTATGTATAACTGTATAACGTATCAAAAGTACATATTAGGCTAAGAAAGCAAAGGTATTCATTAAACTAGCAATTCAGCGGTTACATTAGCATAAACACAGTTAATGCAATTAATAAAAAAGTCTTTAGTGTTCATTTTTCATCAATATTTCAGGATGGGATGATGGACTTCTGTTAGACAGAAGCCGAAAAAAAATAATTGATATACAGCACTACAAAGATTATCAGAGGTAATTTCCTTTCCTTTCATAATTTCTTACCATTTAAGACCTCGGTTGTTAAGGTGAACGGACGTTGTTCAGATGTTCCTTAAACGGTGCTTACCTGTGTTTATTTTTGCCATTATCCATAGTGATGAAGTGAAGGTCATGAAAGACTTTTACAATTTGCGCACATTATACAACTTAACTTCAATGAAATGAAATAACTGAGTCAGATGCAAAATGACAACAACAAACACTATCATCATCATCATCATCATCATCATCATCATCATTCTTAGCGCACAACTCCTATGATGATATATAAAATGGATTACGTCATGCGCACTCAAACGATTCGCATTCACTCCGTTAGATGGCAGCACAGGGTTCATAGAATATAATGGCGTCAGAATGATGGGCTGCGTCCCAAACCGCACACTAAGACACGCAATAGTAAGCCATAGCACGGAATAAATGGCACCTGAATGAAATCTGATAAAGTGGCTGTACACAGGAGCTGGGGCTCTGAGGGTCTGTAGAGCAGCAGGACTGGGTGTGCGGCGGCGCTGGATGGCGCTGCTGGATGTTCCGGAATTTTGCAGCTTGAGGTTTTTCTCCTACAGGTTTCAGCTCGAATAGGACACAAGACGCGACTGGGTGAAGACGGGAGGTGAGTAAGCACTCTTCCAACTTGATGAAGCAGGGGTGTATAGGAGCGCGGAGAAGCGGAGTGAGGCGCTCAGCGTTGGAAAGTGAAAGTTAACCTTAGGTGCAGCTGGATTGAAAGGCTTTCCAGATGTTTGTTTGGGAGCGTTATTGTAACGCGCTGCGCGTTGTGAACGGTGCGTTTTCGCCACGCCGCTTTATGCGCATTGGTGCCGGTCATTGCTTTTGTAGGTAGTATATGAAATGAAAGCTAAAGAGCTGAGCATGCTCTGCACAAACATGCTGTCACGCTCAGCATCCTTAGCGCCAGCTGACTGAACCCATGCAGCTGCTTCACCTTGTGCGCCTAGATCTAAACAGCAGACCTGTGTTGAACATCGCACCCAGGCTGAACCCAAGGTTAGGGACCCTTCTCTTCTGAAACTGCTCTCAGGGTCATGCCACCGTACTTGTTGATGTTCTGGCGTATTCAGACCCATATCAGGACTATAATGTGATTTGATGTTATTATGTTTTCCTCGTAGTCCTGTGCCAGCACCTGGCTGCACATGTTCCTGCTGTAAGGAACTCCTCGAACTTACTCTTAATGTACTTTTAAACATTCATCATCATCATTTTCGGTGTAAATTATACGAAGCTGGCTCGTTGTTTAAGGTTCTGAAATCCTGGCAACACGTACGCGAGTTCAGATACCAGCTTCACCTCCCACAAGTGCTGAGTGATGTGATTAAACATTTGTTAATCACATTTTTTAAGATTCTGGGTTTCAAGATGTTTATTTATGTATTATTTTTGATAAGGAATGACTGGCCTTTTATACAGGTTTGTGGTTTGTTCTATGGTCATGAGTACATACAATATAAAAAAAAATCATGTCTCCAGAATTCCATTCTGTGTTGTGGTTCTACAGGGCGCTCAGTGGCGCTTCTAGTGGCGAACAATATTATATAATTTGCTGCCTATTGAAGTGTTACAGTTATTGTTTCTGCTATGCTCCAGTATGGCATATATGAAAAATTCATACCGTACCGGAAATTAAAACTGATTTACTGGATGAGCCGGCACTCCCTCCCACTGTGGAGTCTCTACTAAAGCCCTTATACGTCTGCTGCTCAGGTCAGTTATAAGTGGTTCTGGATTAGGATGTTTACCCAGTGCTGAGAATGTTAACGTGCCCTCTGACTCTGAAGACACTAATGAAAGTCTAAGGGCAGCTGTAAAGTTTTGTCAAGTTTCGTTAATGTGCAGTGCCATCAGAAAATATACCCCTTTTTGTCTTACCACCTGAAATCAAATCCCATTTAAAATACACCCTTCTAGCTTTGTTTACACATTTTGTCTTACAACATTCAAGTCATGAGAAAAAGACAACAGTCCTGAACGTGAATAAAAATGAAAAACAAACATAACAGCGTTGGAAAGCCCCCTGATCTAACATCTCATCGAGCCACAGTTTGCTTTGCTTACAGCCATCGGTAAATTTGGATATGTATCTACCAGTTTTGACACATTGGTAAATATTTTGTCTTTCTTTGTTGCTGAATTGTTCAAGTTAAAATTTTGTGGTAAGTGGCATTGGTCTGTTCTGCCACAGACTAGATTTAGGTCTCTGACTTGACCACTCTTGGACATTGACCTTCCTATATGTAAGCCTCTGTGTTGTTCTTTTGCCCATGTGTTTAGGGTTGTTGTTGTGCTCTAGGTTGAACCACCTGCCCACATTCATCTGTCTAGCAGAGACCAGTCTTTCCTTAAGAATTTAGATGTACTTTGCAGCATCTATTTTCCTTTCAATTCTGACAAATTGCCCAGACCTTGCTGAACAAAAACACCCGTGACAACATAATGATGCTGCCACCATACTGCACAGTAAGTATGTTGTATTCTGTATGGTGTGCTGTGTTTGTTTTTTACCAAACATAGTGCTTGGTCTCATCTGACTGTAAAACCTTCTACAAATTCTTCTTTCTTGCTACGTGACCGTACAGGTCAACTTTGTATATAGCTTGTGAGATCACTGTCACATGCACAGGGTGACCAATCTCAGTCATCAATATTTGTAAGTCCTTCAAAGTAAAAAAAAAAAAAATGAAGTAAAAAAAAGTTGCTCCTGTGCAAAAATGCCCATAGTGTGCCAGTGACTTAGAACCATTGTTAATAGCTGGTGGCCTCATTCAGGAACTCTGTGGTTGCTTTCCTGTTATTGACCCACAGTGTCTGACAAACTCCGCTGACGTCCATAAAGAGCTCTGTGTGATTTCATAAATTTAGGATTCAGGGAAAAAATGGTCCTGGCTCAAATGAGGTTCTGTTTGGGACAAGAATAAAATCAAATGAAGAGCTCACTCAGAGCTGTCGGAATCGGTCACAAGGTGCAGGTTGGAGCTCTTATAAAATGCTACTGTAGGGCTGTTTTAAGGACCTCTCTTGGGCCGTCAGTCAAAGTGCTTACCTCTAAGAGGCCAGAAGAGACGGATTTGGTTTATATCGGCTTGTCTGATTATAGGTTTTCTTGGCGACTGAATGGAATCAGCTGGTGGAGTTGGCATGAATGGGGAGAAGAGCAGCTGTTTGAAGCTCTGGAGAATAGCAGTCTTAGCACTGTTCCTCTGCAAATAAGTGACTCACTGAGCCTAAGCTGCTTTGTGCCATCAAGAATTAACCATTTCATTTGTGCAGAGTTGTGCTTGCACTTTTTCTGCAGCTGTAACGTAATTCACTAGGCTTTACATACACCAGCATGAAGCAGCATTTCAGCTAGTTTGTCAAGGTCTTCATTAAACATGATCGCATTCTGAGTAGAATCACCTATTTAAGCAAAGTGTGATGTTTCTTTATCATTAATCTTGATCACTGTTTTCACTGCTAGTGATTATTTGTGTCTTTGTGACTGTTTTTTACCCCACCATGGGGTTAAAACCTAAAAAACACAACCTCTCCAAATGTTAATGAAAGACAAAATGTTTTTGTTTCGATACCAACATCAATTATCAGAGTATGAACTGATTTTATAAGCCCTATACTGGAATCTTCACAGTAACCAAGTCCAGGCTCTGTGGGTAACTTATGCATAACATACACATTAAGGACTTTATTGACAACTTTACAGGAAGGCATTTATGTTGCGGTAAAAGTCGTATCAAACGTTACCCTCTTCAGACATCAGGATATCTGAATGCATGACAGCACAAGAGCAGTGCAGCAAAGCCAGCGTGACAGACACATCATGTGTGTGCCCTTTTATAACGTGACATAAAAGAAAAGCTATAAAACGGATCACGGCAGGAAATGGAAGGAGAGGCTACATAACATGACATTTATCACCAGCTGTAAGTGAAACATGCTGCTGTGTTTCATTGCTTGGTTTGACCTTGATCATATAGCGACTTCTTTTACTCTACTCTGATGTGGTCCATTGAAAAGAAGGATAATGCATTCAGGATATTTATGTGACACACAGTTCTTGTCAGTACCTCTGAGCCACAGCTCCTTGATGTAAACAAAATAGCATATTGCACATTAATTGCTTTTTGGATCACTATTTATTTAAAAAATACCTTTTAAACAGCTCACCGAATATGTTGTTGTTTGCTGAAACGTAAAACCTTTTTCTCCTTCAGTGCTTGGCAATTAAATTCCTCCATTTGGGTGCAGTTAGCAATTAAGCTGTGACTAAGTTTTAGCTTTCAAGTGTGGGAGTGAATTCATGTCCTAAATTTATTATTTACTAAATCAAGTCTTAAATAAGGACACATTTATTTTTACATAAGCAGTGTGTTGTTATTCTACAATCCTTGTCAGTCTGTCCAAGTTGGTTGCTAGTATGCTAGCTAGTTCCACACACCAGTAAAATATACAGCACTACAATTTAATCCAACCTCACAACTGAACTACAGCATCTTATTAATAAAGTGCCTAATAATCTGCTCATAATCACATTTCTGCAGTTATCTGGTTATTCCAGTGGTCATGTAAACAGCATACTATAATTAAGAAATCAAATAGAGAGCTGTTTTTTATTTCAGTAACCAGATTTCTCAGCTCTTCTAGTCCCATACTCAAGTGGCTAGCAGAATCAAACATGGATGCCAGGTCCTCTTATTCTAAGACACTTCTATTCTACAAGGCTCATTTCCATAGACCTTGGTTGCTTATTTCTCTCATGGGATTAGGCATGCCTGGAATTTTATGCAGCACATGTGAAACGGCTACCAAAAACATTTGGGGAAACTCTGAAATGCAGTATATTCTTGAAGAAGTTAAGGATTTTATTACATAATTGTAAATTTATATTTTCGTCACATCCTTCTGTGAGATTATTGGCTGGTTGCAAAGCAGAAATCCTACTGTCATGTAAACGTGGAGCTTTCCCATTCTCAGATTACCCAAGTGTGTGTCAACGTATTGATTGGATTATCGACAAAATCTGGTTTATCGAGTTATGAAGTGCATGTAAACGCACGCATAGTAAACTCCAGTAAATAATTGTAATTATACTTGTGAAATGTCACTGAAAAGCTAGTGGGACCATGGCTGTAGAGTGCTCAGCTACATCCTGCTGCTATATTTGTGGATAATGTAATAATGAATACTACACAGGATACAGGAGTCAATGTATGTGTAATGTATCATCATTTATAGTCACAGTTCTGGCTTTGCAGAGGGCTGGGGAAAAGACAGAAGACTGAACTTTGGGTCCTCCCCAATTTCACCAGAGTCTATTTGGAGCTACACATAACCCAGTTGCAGAAAAACTATACTGCAGTAGCAGATTCATATAGGAAGAGAATGCAGTGGGATAAGAGGTGAGGGAGTGAGGACAATAATTAGCTTTGATAGACATTGGTTCTAAGCAGATTGAGTAGCACGATGGGTAGAGTTTGCAGGCTGGTTTGCAACCAGGAGGACCCGTTGTACCACCATAAAAATCTTCACCACAGGGGTGTTTGCTAGTAAATCGGCATGACTGAGCTGGTTGACCAGCACCGGACCAGTGCTAACAAGAAGCTACCTGACCACTGCACACCAGACTGGACGGGTGTAGAATTTGTGCAAGTCTACGCCGTTTGTGTTTGCTCAGCGAGAGATGTGGGGGAATAGATGAAGAATGGGGCAAAGCAATCAAGGTGAAAAGAGAGAGAGAGGAACGGCGAGAGTGGGAGGGAGGGGGAAGAGCTGGACTGAGTTGTCTTGTAAAATCTGTTCCCTCTTCAGTCAGAGCCAGCCTCAAAGCTCAGATCATCTATCTCTTGTATGTGCGGCCGTGATGGATCATATTTTACTCCAGAAGCAAGCACCATCGTGGCATCTCCTGGCAGCTTGCAGCGTGGTTTTGTGGCTCACCACAAGAAGCCCACAGGGTGTGAGGTGACACTTTTTGTGATGTGAGTGCCAAGTAAAGAGCCCAGTCTTTACATAAAAGTGATTTTTCTAGCATTCATGGCAAACCTGTGCCTTCCGAGCCGTAGTGATTATGGCCACTACTTCGGTCTGCAGGAGATGCAGCAGCACTTTGCTGAGATTGTTCTGTAATGACGAACCATCATGGGGTTGACATGGTAACCTCTGTCGTCTCGATGAGTCTGACCTCAGTGCCTCAGTCTCCCGTGGAGATCCGCATTACTTACATGCTCCAGATGGAGATGGAGGGTCTCTAGGTGAAGCTGGTTAAAATGCATGCAGAGTCAGCTCTCTACACGGATTTGGCTTACTGCAGGTTCACTTTTTTTGTTCTGCAGAGCTTTAGAGAGGGGGGGGGGGGGGATGTAGTGGCCAAATTACCATCAAAATTCATAGTTGAAACAAGAAATAATTCATGGTCAGTTCATAGTCAGCCATGTTAACAGTTATACTATGATGATTCAGAGTAGAAGCGTGAAGTGGCCAAATTACCATCAAAAATTTATAGTAGAACTGTCAGTTTAATGGTCAAACTGTGAAAGTTCACATTAAAACTGTGAAGCAATTCACAGTTTTACTATGAAAATTCACAGGACAGTTTTTCCTGGGTACAGAAAAAAAAATACTTTTCTTGGTCACCGGTACCATCTTCTCAAACAGCTGAAAATTAGATTGTTCATAGTTTATTGGTTACAAGGTAGGGACGGGTGATGTGGCTAAAATCCACATGGCCTATGTCATGTTATTGCATGGAAATAGTATATACTGCAATACAGTAATTTTGGAAGAAAATACGTTTTTAAAATGGCATGAATGTTCTTTCATATGCTGGATTTCTTGCCTTACGGAGTCACAAGAGCAAAGAGTTCAGCTAAACCTTTCTGAATATGAGGTGACTTTGGAATTTTAACAGCTGATGTCATTTCACCACTGAATGTGTCACACATCTTCTGGCTTTCATAATCCAGCCATTGAGTAACAATCTTTATTAGTCAGGTAATGTTTTTCTGCTCAGTATTAGATATTGACCCTGTCCACACAAGAAAAATCACTCCTCTTTTGGGGTGTGCTCACACTAAGTGATCCGTACCGAGCCTGAGCATAATATGGATAACGAGATAAAGACTGATGTTATTTGATGAATAATTTTTGTTCTTTAAAAAAACGAAACTTAAATAATGTTTTAATGTTTTGTGTAGGTTGTAACCTCACTAGGTAGTGTATAAGATGCCATTTGGGAATTGACCTAAGATGGAAGCACAGCATGCACCAAACTGCAAATGCTTTATTATAGTGATTTTTTTTTCCTTCTCTAATCCTAATAGAGGTACTTCATTAAAATATCTATTGTTTTTTCATCATGTATAGAAATGTACAGATCCGATCATGCCGATTTACTAGTGGTAAAGATTTTTTTAGTGGTACAACGGGTCTTCCTGGTTGCCAGCTTGCAAATTCTACACATCGCGCTAGTCAATCTGCTTAGAACCAATGTCTATCAAAGCTAATTATTTTCCTCACACTCTCAACTTTTATCCCACTGCGTCCTCTTCCTACATGAATCTTCTACTACAATATAGTTTTTCTGCAACTGGGTTATATGTAAATGTTCAGAATCATGTGTTAGTCTTGAACCAGCAATTTTGTAACTGGCCTGAAGGTGCAAACACTCAGTGCGTTAACTCTTCAAAGTTTAATAGAGGCTCTGTGTATTTATCTGGCTATACATACATTACTGTGCAAAAGTTTCAGGCCACCATTAGATTTGCTATCTTTGCAATGCTATAATGAACATGTATAACATATTGTCGACGATCTGACCCAAAACTGTAAAACTTAGTCACCCCATAATACTCTTTTCCACTGATCTTCATTCCAATCTTTGTGAGCTTTAGTGTATTTTAGCATTTTCATCCTGTTCTCCTTCCATAAAAGTGGTTTCTTGGATGCTACCCTTCCAAAAAGACCATTCCTGAACAAGCTTCTTCAGAATGTTGGAGACTTGGCATCCAGGTGAAGCTGCCAGATGCTGCTATTCGTGTAAGGGGAGCTCACAGTAAGAAGATGCTACTGTTGCCTATGGAAGCTGTGTTTTCTGTTTTCATTTCTATTTTTTAATGCTACATACAAATGTATTCTGATAGAGACTGATAAATAATTATACATGATCATTATACCATTGGTTTATCTAAAACAATGGGATATCTAATCTTGTGGGACTTTTGAAATAAATTATTATTACCGGTATTATTATTATTATTATCAATGATCTGGATGTGGATCAGTCTGATACGCAAGCTCACGACTGCAACGATCCGGGTTTGAGTCCTAGCGGTGCCTTCTGGGGTGGGTATCCCATCCATCCTGTGTCTGAGGGAGGGGAGACTGGTTGGGAGATTATCCTCAGGCACTGCAACAGTGATGGCCTGTCTAGGGTGCTCTTGCACCACATCCTGTGATCTCCAATGATTGATGACAGGGCCCCCTCCAAGAAGGAAGTGCATGGATAAAATTGAATGCTATATATATATATAGAATAAAAGAGGTATGCTGAGGTTTGTTTGATATACTGTAAAATAATAAGAGGCTGCTGTTTGCTGTTGGCTTTAGGATGTACTGATTTTAAGCTATCGGTATGTTTTTTGACCTGGTTGTGAAAGGGAAATGGATGATTAGTTGTGTGCCTTGCCTTTTTTATCTGTTGGTATTCTTAGTATAAGATTAAAAGTATTCTCGGTATATTGTTCTTTTTGTTTATTGTAACGGAAACAGTTACTGAATACGTTTAGGACATTATATTCACTATTCAGCCATGACTACCTTTTCAAAGTGTTTCCCCCCTCTCTGACGGTGGGCCTGCGAGTCTCAGCGCATGTATTACAATTCCCAGATACAGAGTTCACTCAAGTTCATCAGCTCACAGTCTCCTGAAAAGGGCCAGATGTGAGATGAAATGAGCAGCATGACTCATTCACACGTCGATTCATTTCTCTCATTCTGCAGTGAGGTATTGATGTTGAAACTAGACTTACAGAAACAGAAACCATCGAGTGGATCATTGACAAATCCATTCATGTCATATTATGTGAGATTGTACAATCTGTGAGCATGGAGAAGGGAAAATTAATACATTTTAAAATATCACGGGTTAGAGTAGGGCGGTTCCAGTGATGGATATGACATTTGAGCTAATATTGACCAGCCCAGTATGTCCGTTTAACATTTATGGGATCTGCTAATGCAGCTTTATATATAAATAGTGCAGTAATTGTTGTGATCCAGTTCTCCATTATCCAGTATATATAAACTCTTTAACATTGGATTTGCAACACCAAGAAGGAAGGTTATGCAAACTGAGGAAGTAGCAGGTCGCCAAGAGCTGCAAATGATCAAATTTTCAAGCACCGAGCTCCAGTCTGTGGCGTGTGCCACATGATATTTCAAAAATTGGAAAAGTGGTGTGGGATGATGTGAAGCCTCCGTTAAATGGAGATGTTCTGACTTTTTTGTTTTCGTTAAGGTACTAGACTCTGGACCAGAAGGTACACGATTCAAATCCCACCTCTGCCAAGCCGCCACTGTTGGGTCCTTGAGCAAGACCCTTAACCCACAGATGCTAAGACTGTATAAGGTCTAAGTCGTTCTGGATAAGGGCGTCAAAATATTCAAATTTCACACTTGGATTCATCACTTCATAATACTCGTTTTTTCCACTGATCTTCATTCCAATCTTTGTGAGCTTTAGGATGTCTTGGCTTTCTCACCCTGTTCCCCATCCGAAAGACTATTCCTGATCCTGACAAAGGGTCAGCTTGGCACCCCAATGAGCCTGCCACACACTGCTATTGGATTTGTCACTCCATAGTACTATTTTCCACCGATCTTCATTCCAGTCCAGAGCCACAACGAAATAATCAACATTATTTGTTATCCCTGCTGTGTGTTGTGTAAATGTTTTGGATGGCCGGGTATTTCTTATTATTACAACATAGATTTTACACATACCATATTTGAGGGTCTAGGTTGTCGGAGTCAGAGCTGTGTAAAGAGTGATGGCTAGGCAGCTAATACCGCAGCCGTGTCAAATCGGCTGAACAAACATGCGTCTTTAGGTAAGCTGACTCTTCCTGTGTGCAAACCAGTCTGGTTTTTATAGGGTAAACAGTTCAGTGCTAACCAATCTAACCATCCCATGTTGCAGTCTTTACATTCTGAATCTATTATGGGATAGTCTTAGGTAATGTAATGATAAATCACAGAAGCAGATGAGGCGGCTATTAAAATTGTGCAGTAAAGGTAATAGCTTTTTGTACAGGCATTGAGAAACGAGGCTGAAGGAGTCGTGTGCGTGGGAAGGTGGGCATGGGGTGATGGCAGCGTGCCGGACAGGAAGAGGAGATGGACTTGGCAGGTGCAGTGGAGTTATTGGAGAGAGGGACTGTGTGGACATGCAGACGGATGAGAAACACTAGTGAGGTGGAGCAGAAAGACTCCAAGGGCTGTGTGTGTCTCTGAGAGAACTGCTGAGAAAGTGAATTACTATAGATCTGAGTTACTTGTACTTTCATTTTAAACGGTTGGTAAAGACACTCGTGAAATCCTTAATCAGGTCGGCATTGCACCTGTAGCTCCTTTGTTGTGTGTAATGATCATGTCTTTTATCGAGCGTGCTCAAAGTGCACCACACATGACCTGCCTGTCTACATTCATGATCTCAAATAGAGCCTGTCCGATGCTCTGCTAGTCCAGATAGCTGATTAAGTAGTGCTGTTGCTTTAAGGAGCAGTGTTTCCTTCTCTGGAAAGGCTGCAGTATACCTTCCCTCAGCAGACGGTCAGTTTAGTACTTGTTTAAGGCTTTTAAATAAAAACAGAACCAAATGGCAAATGCACTGGACCTTATGTGCAAGTGTCTTACTGTTAGTATGAGGGATGTAACGACACATTGTGATGCAAAACTGTGAAGATGATCAGCTTGGAGATGTACAATGCCACGTGTTCTGTTTAGTACGCAATCTGATGCAGTTTTGTTTTTTATCATGCACCTTGCTCCCATACACATTAAATGTAGTATGTAAACATTATTTTGAAGCGTTAATCTTCAGAAATATAAATGAACGTTTTGTAAAAGGAATTGCGTTGTACCATTTATGCCTGGGATTTACACTGTGTTTGTACTTGTACCCCTGCACTAACTGGTAAAAGGCTCTTATCAAGGCTGTAATAACGTACAATTTGAGCAAGATTGCAGTGATTGATATTCAGAATTACCGGCATAAATTGGAGGGTGGCTGGAGAGGAAATCTTATCAAGTACTACAGTGGTGCTTGAAAGTTTGTGAACCCTGTAGAATTTTCTATATTTCTGCATAAATATGACCTAAAACATAATTAGATTTTCACACAAGTCCTAAAAGTAGATAAAAAGAACCCAGTTAAACAAATGGGACAAAAATATTATACTTGGTCATTTATTTATTGAGGAAAATGATCCAATATTACCATATTACATATAATGAACATAACACTTTTTTTTTAACCAAAAAGTTCTGTTTTGGTCTCATCTGTCCACAAAACGTTCTTCCAATAGCCTTCTGGCTCATCCACGTGCTCTTTATCAAACTGCAGACGAGCAGCAATGTTCTTTTTGGAGAACAGTGGCTTTCTCCTTGGAGCCCTGCCATGCACCCCATTTGTTTGTTCAGTGTTCTTCTGATGGTGGACTCATGAACATTAAACATTAAGCCAATGTGAGAGAGGCCTTCAGTTGCTTAGAAGTTACCCTGGGGTCCTTTGTGACCTCACCAACTATTACACCCCTTGCTCTTGGAGTGATCCTTGTTGGTCGACCACTCCTGGGGAGGGTAACAATGGTCTTGAATTTCCTCCATTTGTACACTATCTGTCTGACTGTGGATTTTTGGAGGAGTCCCAAACTCTTTAGAGATGGTTATGTAACCTTTTCCAGCCTGATGGGCATCAACAACAACAGTGTGCCCACTCACACCTGATTGTCATCCAATTGATTGAAACACCTGACTCTAATTTAACCTTCAAATTAACTGCTAATCTTAGAGGGTCACTTACTTTTGCCACTCACTAATATGTAATATTGGATCATTTTCCTCAATAAATAAATGACCAAGTATAATATTTTTCTCTCGTTTGTTTAACTGGGTTCTCTTTACTGTTAGGACTTGTGTGAAAGTATGATGATGTTTTAGGTCATATTTATGCAAAAATATAGAAAATTCTAAGGGTTCACAAACTTTCAAGCACCACTGTATGCTAACAAGCAACCTTGGTGTCTGCAGAATCATCTCGTAATTTGTAAGAGTAGTTTTACCCCTCCAGCATTTTTGTAACAAAATGTTTTACCCCAAGAGCAGCCTCCTGTTTTTTGGACTTGTTTAATATGACATGACCAGGAATCATTGTAGGTGTGTTTCATTAGCTGCATGTCTTGCAGGTCAAGTGTAGGTCTGCTCCAGATTGATGTCTGACAGATGATGCCCTGCTCCTATCACTATTTTTTTATGCTTTGTTTCTTTTTAATTTATGTCAAGGGCATTGGCTAGGCGAAGAAATGCAGTAGATGTGACACACTGCTATAGATGGGGGTGGCGTGGAGAGTTGAAAGTGTGTCTGTGAACATGGATAGGAGACAGGAGTGCAGGTGGAAAAACACTATGTACCCGATATGCTCTTCCGCCATTCTGACCATGACCTTTCCCTCTCTAATACTGGCTGACATTTTGGTCAAACAGTTTTGGGTAATCGAGACAAAATGTAGGACAAGGAGAGACATCAAATGCCAGCTCATTGGCTTTGGCTACATGCGAGGTGACGGAGGAAATACAGCATGCATTTATTACTTTTTTAGCTTTCAAGTATTGGTATAGGGAGCATCTATCTGTTATAATGATTATAATATTATACATATTATTAAATAAATAATATTAATAGGGGGTGTATTCGTTTTAATTATTTAAATATATTTAAATACTATTTAAATATTATTTAATTATTATTCGTTTTTTATTTCCGAAGTGTAAACAATGCAAAACAATGCAGTGTTTGTTGTATAAATGTTTAAACAAAAACATTTTAGTCCTCTGCAATTACAAGGAATGACTACAGAGAGGGTGGTCTAAAATGGTAAACAAAATGTTCTGTTCACCAGCTTCACCATATCTTAAAAAACCGAGGGTAAAACATTTCTTTTATGTCTGAAGAATAACAATTCAAAACAATGGGTAGTTTTTTGACTAACAATTAGAATAAAAAGATCTCTAGTCACCTGCAATTGAAATAAATTAGAAGTCTCACTGGGAATGGGATGTGCTCTAGGATGTGCCTGTGAGCATGACGTACGCCCTCTGGTGTTTAAAAATGCAATTACATTAGTTGGTGTCAGAAACAAGAAAGCATAATCCAACGCAAGGATACACATCAATATGCATCATGTTGCGATGCATTTTTTATATATATATATATATATATATATATATATATATATATATATAAGCTTCTTTGTAACACCATCTATTGCTAAGTGCTGTATAAATAAATTGAACTTGGCTGAGAGGGTCTTGCTTCTCCAAGCTATAAGCTGTAAACATTGTTTGCGAATGCGTCAACACTTACTTTTGCTATTTTTTTTAAGTGCACGCTTGCCTGAAATTTAATTTTGAATGTCAAAAGTACCGAGCAAACGACAAGAGCAGAGACAAATTTTTCTAATCAACATGCATCAAGACCCGAATTCAATGAGTTTATTTAAAATAGTTTATTTAAAACACTTTTGGGGGTATGTATCTTGCATATATGCATGTCACTTACCATTGAAATACACAATTAGTTTATACTGGAAAATCAGATTCAATTCCAAGCTACAGTTTTGGGCCAATATCATCCCCTATACCAGTATCTGTGTTGGCAGATACTCTAGTACGGAGTTGTTTTTCATGTGAACATGACAGTTCATCACCTGTGCACCTGAAAATATCTCGGGTTTCTGTACCCTCCATGGAAAGCCTGGCATCTTGGCATAGCTCCTAATTTAGCTCTCTTAAGTGTAGCCACCTAATCATCTCTGCAGGTTAATGGGCTTAATGACTTCTCTCTACATTAGGCCTGATTGGTGGCCAACATTTTAGTTCATAATGGCTATTGTAAATTCAGAGCCATTCACTCAGTCTCCCCTTATCCTGGACATCAGGCTTAATCAGTTTATACAATGGATTTCAATATTCAGGCTTTAAATAGCCGTTGAGGACACTACTATTATCACTATTCATAGGAAAGGCAATGCCACCATTCTGTTCGCTGAACAAAATATTTTTAAAAAGTACCTTTGCTTTTACAGCTGCTAGTATGGAATATATTTACAAAGATTTCTAAGCATTACGTATGTTGTATGTATGCCTGTGTATGGATCTAGTCAATGGGTTCACTCAGTGTGTGCTCTGTTGGACTCACCACCCAAATAGTACCTGATCTGCACTGGTCCTGTGGGGTCCTGACCATCCAACAACAGGGTAAAGGGGACGAACAAAGTATTAGAGAATCAACTGGGACTACGGTCTGTAATTATAGAACTACAATTGAGTCACCCCAGTTTCCAAAGAATGCTTTTCTCTTTTTTACTGTTAAATCTCTGCAATTGAAGCAGCTCAAAAGTTAGAGCCAGCAGTTCCTGAGCACCTGGGTTCAACCCTGGGCTGGAGCGGTTACAGGACCTTGCACCTTGTCCAGCGTGTGCCTCTGTCTATGCCCATTGAATTGGATAAGTGGCGAAAAACAAGGTGCTCCCTTAGCTTTAAGAAAGTGTGTTTTATTAATGGGTGTTTTTAAAAAATATTATAACAGTAATTAAAGACATTTTCTCAATACATGTGAGTGACAGATTCTTAAAAACTACTATTCAGATATTATCCCGTCCTTAGTAAATGTGCTGTGCTTCATCCAGATAAACAGGACTAATTACACTCTTTAAAATGAAACATGCAGTGTTCTTTAAACACTGATGACATCCTCAATATGCTCAGAAAAGCATATCGTCTATCACAATAACAAAAATGATCACGATATGATAAATATCGTCATATTGCCCACCCCTAGGGTGTTTGTTGTTTTTGCTGATTTAAGTAATGTCAGTAACATCACATGCATTCACAGCATTATGTATCAGAGGACCGACTGGAAAACCTGTCAAACCCGACACAGCATAGACAGATAAACCTTAATATCGATCCTTCCAATACTGATACATGCATATTTACAACCAGTGCTGAAACTCATCCTAGAAAATGTCATCATGTACAAAAGTTTCATACAGTATTGAGCTAGTACCATAAACTGTGATTGAATGTTTGGCTGTTGTTAGACATATTTGAAGTTCCTAGGCCGTATGATCTTAGTGTGACCTTGGCCCAGGCTTGTCAAACAGTTCCGTAATATACCCACACTTTTATTTTCTTTCTTTCAGAATGTCTTGTACGTAACTTCGTTCTCAGAGAACAGCTTTTCAGACTGTCTCATCACTTGCTAATCACAGGTCATGTATCAGCACACATCATCTGCCATCTTGTCTCAGAGACTTCCCAGAATATGTTTTCCTCCTTACGAGAAGCTTGTATATGTTTAACAGATAATTGTTCCTGTGGGGCCTCAGTTACGAGGGAGATGTTGATGGATCAGCTGCCGAAAACGTTTCAGACGACGCTTGTCTTACCCGATAAAGCCATTAATTAAACTGTGCATGCGAATCACACATTAACTCCTGTCCACTGGAGTGTAGCCAACATCTGGTCTGAGACAGAGAGTGGGAGAGATGGCAAACAAATAGGAACTGTGTATGGGGATACGGCGTCATGTCCCTGTAAATATTTGCGCTCTAGCATTATTTCCTAGGGGTTTAATGGTAGTTTGAAGGTGGCTGATTTCCAAACACTCGGACAGTTAGCTGGCTTTATTGGAGGCCTCAGTGAGCAAACACAAGCACAGGATTGAGGGCAGGATTTTTATAGATTCCTTTCATGGGTCTTTTCAACAACACCCAACGTCTTCCTTCCTGACATCGTTCCAGACTTGTTTAATTACTTGTGCTCCTGCTTCTTCGTTCCCCTAACTCGGGGGTTCTAACCTTTTCGGTCAGCTGGACCCCTTCAACCTAATTTTCGTCCTTTGTAATCTCATGAGATTTTAAGTAGGCTAACGTTAGTGAAACTTTTGCAATAAATAGCACAAGTTTTCAGCATGGTTCTTTGCACTTTGTGATAATATATATTTTTAAATATATTATTATTGTATTACATGGTCATTTTTCCATTCAGGTTTTTCTTTGCACACTTTCAAAATTCGCAAAAACCCGCTACTGATCATCACAACCTGATATTAATTAATGTCAATAATTAGTAATTCAAGCAACTTCTGCCACTTTTTAGTTATGTTGTAATAGTGTTATGTTTTTATGGAGGTTCTCTTTTACCTTCACATGTGATACAGGCACATCCATCATCGCTAAGACCCTCTTGTACTACCCCATGAATTTCCAAGGGCTCAGTGTTAGTCATAACCAAAGTCAGATTTATTTTATAGTGCTTTTTACAGCAGAGCAATTTCTCAAAACAGCTTTGCAAATATTTATCCCCACAGTCCCAACTGAGCAAGCCTACAGTGAGGGTGGCAAGGAAAAAACTTCCTAAATGTGATGAGGAAGAAGTCTTGGGAGGAGCAAGACTCAAAAAGGGACCCAACCTCATCGGGCAGTCTAGATGCTATACCTAAGAAATAAATGAGCTTTCCCAAATGTGAAACGTATCATTATAATAAAAAATAGAATAGAGTATAATAAAGTACAGACTATAACAAAGAGATATAATAGAGAATATAATAAAGTAGTATTATACAGTAGTACTGCTTGTATAATAAATATCATAATGATTATAATATAACAGACAATATGAGTGAGTCTCCAGTAAACAGTCACTGTAGGTTCTCTGTCTTCCAGCAGGTCGCAGTTTTGCTGACATGGTGTCCAGCTAGAGCTTTAAAAACAGTTAACACAACATACTTGAAGATCAGACTCCACTAATTCTTGATTAATATTAGACATCCATGTGTACCAAATTTTGTCTTGCAATTTGCTGAATTAATTGAAGAAACTATACATTTTGTGGCAAAGTACAATTTTTTGTGCAGCCCCACATTTGTAATCAAGAATAAATATTAAGTTTCTTGACTGATACTGATCTGAAATGTATTTATTTTATATTTCTAATGTTTTAACCCTGCTTTTCCTGGTCAGGGTCTCACAAAGGCTCTTTCACCTATCCACTGACTGGCCTCCCTGTCCTGAGAAACAATTAATTGTCTGCAGGTGACACCTGGCCTGGTCAGAGGGCACCATCCGGACTCAAACCCAGGTCCCTGTGACGGTGAGCTAGCGAATTGGACCCCTGCACCATGCGAGTGCCTCAGACCTGAAATGATGGTCTTACAGAATGGCAGTAGCGCCTTTGCCATGTCCTATCCTTTGGCAGCAGAAGCGTGCCAGGAGCCTGCTCAGTGATGAACAGATTATCAGTATGGATCAGTGTCTATGGTGCTGATATCTCATTGATAATGGAACGTGGTCTCTGTGTAAGCATATACAAAGCAGCTGCAGGAACAGTGTCACTGTGATCCGTGACACCCAGATATAAGTGGTTTATTTTGGGGAGATGGAATTTCACTTCGTATTTAGATGGCTTTCTTTAAGGCTGGTTGCCTCCAAATGTGTGTGAAGGCTTTTTTTACAGTTCATTACCTTAACAGCTACTGACGGTACAGAAAGCAAAAAGCGCAGATAGTTGTAGAAAGTAGAGACACTCAAATGCGGTTAGATTCACTTTTGTACTGAGCTTTTCTCCTCTTAAAAAATTGATTACTTGGCAAAACCCAAATACAAATTGAGAAGAGAATGCAGTGAAGTACCAGAGAAGCCTTGGGTTTGTTCTTCTGTGATTCTTGTATATCATGTGACTTTCTGGGGTCACAGCAGTGGGAGCTCAAAGGCCCAGTGTGGTCATCAATAACATCATTGTGCGTAAACATTAGCTTTGTTGTGTTTGTTGCTGAACCACTTATTGTGCCACGATCACGTCTCTGCCCGGCACCACCTTACATAACGCTCGTAACAACAGAGGCTTTTGTTTTATTTGCATCTTTTTTCCAGAAAGCGAACAATGAAACACCTTTATTAAACCGAGCTGGTGAATGTGCTTTGTTCTGCGTTAATAGAATGCAGTGTAGACTTTCACCAATAGTGACACTGTATCATGGGATTTTCGACCTTTTGGTGAACCGACATTTTATGGGTAATTAATGCAGACACCCGAATTGACAAACTTTACATTAGAACTGTTGCTTTGCAGGCTAAATAAAATTAGTTCTCCAGAAACCTCTAATCTGCTTGGAAAAAATAGCTCAATGTTCATTCAGTCATTGTCTTATCCGCTTGATCCTAGTCAGGGTCACAGGAATGCCGGTGCCCAGCTGGCTGCACAGGAATAACCCTACACAGGGCGCCAATCCATCGCAGGGCACACACACTCAGAGCACTTTAGAAACACCAATTAACCTAAGATGCATGCCTTTGGAATGTGGGAGGAAACCGAAGTACCCAGAGGAAACCCACACCAACACGGGGATCCCAGAGTCGGGATCGAACTGGGGATCTCGGAGCTGTGAGGCGACACTGCTAACCACTGCATCACCATGCCATAGTTCGAAGTGAAAGCTGATTTTCAGCTGGTGTTCTGAGTGCTAAATATTATCTACATTTCTGGCAGGGGGCATGCAAACTCCACACAGGCTGGGCCATGACTCAAACCTGGGTAGCTAGAACTGTGGGGTGACAATGCTAACCTCTGTGCCTCTGTGCCACCCACAAAAACATCAATGGAGCATAATACTAAGGCAAAGTAAAACATCCTGTTTGGCTCCAGGGCATCTCTGTCAACATCACGGGGGTGTCCAGATCCTATCCCGGAGTTGGGTGACTGTGAGCCATATTGTTATGTAGAGCATGATACTAGTGAATAGATAACTGAATTGATAATGACCACCAGAGTTGTTTTTCGAATCTTTCTGGTATCTGGTATCCCTATGGGTATGAGATTTCTAGATCTACTACTGTAGATCATCCTAGAATAATGCAGGGCCTCAAAAAGCACATGTTCTGCACTTTGTTCGTAGGAATGATGTATGGGAATGAGGGGCTCATTGTCAATGATTGATATTGGTCTATGGCAATCAGACATGTGGGTGGAGGTTCTGCACAACAAGCCGAGTAAACAAAGCACCTTCCCAGAAAAGGCTTTATGAGGTATTTAGGTGTTTTATTGTATTAGGGCTGTGTTTTATGAGGTAAGCACACATTTAGGAATTTGGTACACCGTCTGTGCTCTCAATGCGTCAGAAATGTAAGTTCAGTTTACTCTGCTGTCACACCAGCGTTACGCAATTCACCTCAAAAGAGAGCCTGTCCTCAGTTCTGGAGACAATCCCTTGGTGGTCACTGCTTCTTGTTTGGACCATATGTAAGCACGTACTCTGACAGAATTTTTCTGTTTAATCTGTATTTTGTGCATAACCCTTGATTTGGTGTCCATTTGCCCATTTGTCCTGCTGGTTCTGATTATATTATGGATATTGACCCTGGCTTAGACGACTGTTATGGATTGTTCTGGTCTTATGACCCTGGCCTGTTTTTTTTTTATTGTGATCTTTGCTAAATAAAGGCTTTCCGTATGAATTCTCAAAAGTCTTGAAGCCGTCATTGCATCAGGCTGTTTCTAATCATGCAAACGCTAAATGGTCCTACCGATTAATTTGGCTCTGCATTGTAGCGCAGGGAAAATCTGCTTATGGAAAAAGGTCAACCACAGAGCCTCCGAAATGCTCCCGACTAAATTCCCAAGATCAGTCGTTAAACCTAATGAAAAGACTGTTGTGTACAGCGTAAGCAAAATACAAAATATTATTTCAGCATGTCTTTAGGTGCTGTGTTCACTACGTTTTCCTGGGTTGCCAGATGTGTGTGACAATAGCAGTCCATAGCTCCTCTCCTAAAGACTGGGAACAAGGGCGCCAGGTATAACTGGGGACCAACTTGCATGAACAATTTTGTGGGTTTTGTATACAGTAATTCGTATATTTGTGTATGAGGCATCACCCACATCGCTGGACAATGATGGTCTCGGAGAGGATGGTCCTTCTCTATGAATAAATAAATACTTCATGGGCATGTGTTGTTCATGTTTGACTTTGTCAGTTGGAGTAGGGATTTGATCCAGGGGATGTGAGCTTTTTCAATGCACCACTTCAGGGCTTGAGAACTACTGAAGCATAATAACAGCAATATGGTGGAGCGGAGGTAATGGTGGGATATGGAACAGAGACTGGTTTCTACAATGCTGACTACAAACAAAGAAATTATCATAAACTGAATGTGCAGGAAATAAACCAATGAACTAAGGCTGAGATCTATATAGGTCTCTTTGCTTATATTTCCTTTCCTTTCCTTTCTTAATAACCCAAATGGGGAGGTTTTTCCTCTCATAAATCACTGTTTAACACAAATTTGGGCCATTTAGTAACTTACCTGCGTTTAATGATTTAAATATCCCTACAGTTTTCTATAATAAACACCAGGGAGAAATAGAACAGGGTGTTAGATTGTTCTTGACACACAAATGCTGGAAATACCTGTACAGCCATTTTTATGAGGTAATCCATTAGCAAACATAAATATATGCAATTTTGGATGTTTTTGCTGATAAAGAACTTACAATATACGTTAGTTATAACCTGTTACATCACTCATTGGCTATTGTTTTGCACTCGTTTGCATGACCAGAGCATAAATTATGCATTTGCTGTGCATGCAGTAATTGCTGTAGGATTCCTTTTCATTTTACAAATCGATGCAGTGCTAAATCTCCCCACAACGCTGCTCCAGACTCATAATCAATAATGTTTTATTTTCTCCCCTCCTTTTCCTCGCTCTGGTACTGTGCTTTATATTTTTTACCTTTATAAAATTATGATTTCTAAATGACAGGTAGACTTGCTTAATTTATGGCTCTACAGTGTATGAAAGGTTTGCTCCATCCAGGTTAATGTAGTTTTTCAGGTCAAGGACAAGTTGGGGTTTCCACTGGCTGTGACTCAAGGGTGGTTCTGATTTCTCTGCTTTGGGCTCTCAGTGGCCCTGTGTGAGGCTCATGTCAAGAACTACGGCTGCACTTAACTCCTGTTATATTGCAACTTTGCTTGTTATCAAGTTGGTCAGCTTCAGTTTTGAGCAATGCAGTCCCATTTTAACAGTATTAAAACCAAATTATATTGGCCAATGCTCCTCTGATAAAAAAAAATATATATATATATTAGTGATAATGTTTTAACTTATATTAAATAACTGTTTTGTAAATTACCCAAAGTGGGCATTAATGTGATACAATGTGGGTTTCATTTTCTTTGTTTCGTGTTTTACCCTCACTTTATCCTGGATGTGTTGACGGGTGGCGCAGAGTCCGGAGTCTATCTTGAAATTGAAGTACTTGCCCCTCACTCTGGGTTTGGAAGGTGTCTCTGTAATGCGTTGGGGATGCTCCTCCATCTTGCCTGATCTCCCTCAGACACTTGTAACACGCATCTAAATCAAATATACAATATGAGTATAATAATGAGCTTTACAATTAAGAACCAGTTGAAAGTAGTATTCAATATTAATTCAACATTTCATATTATTATTTCCAAACTGGCTGGCCTGATCTAAAGTTACCTAAGGTACCCATACAATTATTCTGCTGAATACATTACTGGGAATGCAGCATAATGCAATGTAAACTAAGACTCATTTGTGCCTGTGAATAATGTCTTTATTAGCAACACTGACCTGTCCCCTGGCTTTATGGCTTTTTTTACATTCTGAGATTGACATCCTTGGCTATTATTAAATAAATTCAAATTTGAACAGTGATACTGAAATCACATTTGAGACTACGTTAGCTAAACATATCATTCTACCTACAGAACTGTGAAAAAGTCTTAGGTCCACATTAGATTAGATACACCATTTGTTTTAGCAGTGGTATAATGAACATGTATATAATCACTTCCCAGAAAACATCTTAGGCTGCAGGGGCAGGTTATGAGTGTGACCTCGCCTTACACTAGAGCAATAGTAGCTTCTGGCAGCTTCATTGGGATGACACTTTTATGGCCTGAGGAAGCTTGATCAGGAATGGTCTATTTTGGAAGGGTAGCAGCGAAGAAACTACTTTTTCAGAAGGGAGCAGAGTGGAAAAAAACTAATACATACTTGACAGTAATATAGATCATTTTAAATGGTTTAAAAGAAAAGTTGGAAGTACTTTAATGTCCAGGAACTGCTTGCTACTGAAATTAACAGTGAAGTTGGTCATATTGCAAAAGATTGATGTATTCATTTTTTTTTTTATATTTAACCATAGCTTCAGTGACTATCCCTAGAGTACGTGGGTTGCATGTGTACGCATGTTCTGGATGCCAGTCCGATGCAGGGCTGGATAGGGGTTGTTTTTCAGTGCCGGGGATGACCCCCTGACTCAGCTGAAAGGCACTCTTGGACTGCTGTGATACCCATCAATATCATATTTTCATTTTAGCTCTGTCTATCAAGAACTGAGCTTTCTCTGTACATGATTCTGTTATTAAACAGGGCAGTGTATGCTTTAAAGTGGGATACATAATATGTTTGTGTTGTTAGACAACATGAGGTGTGTTGAGCATAAAATACCTCACTGGGCCAGAGAGCAAAAACAGATAGATGGAGCTGAGGGAACAAAGGCTAGTATAACAAACCCTGAAAGCATGTGACAAGAAGTTTAAATGGTGGAGGGTGTGATTACTAGGGGTGTAACGATACTCTGTGCTCTCAATTTGATTTTCTAATGATGTTTTACATCTGAGGTGTAAACAATGCAAAAGGGTGCATCTTGAATACATTTTTAAACAACATATATATTTTTTATTTTAACAAGTTAAAAGAAATTACTAGAAACAGTGGTTTAAAATGGTAAATAAAATGCTTTATTGTAGCTTCCCCATATGTTAAATATCCAAGTTAAAACATTTGTTTTGTAGTTCTAAAGAATAACAATTCAAAATGTTCTTGTATACAAATCTCAACAGAGAGATCCTTTATTCTGTTGCCATTAAAAGAATTAAGGAGTTTTAAATGTATGGGAGCATGCACACTCTCTGGTGTAGAAAAATGTAATGGTGTTAGATGGCGTAAAAAACAGAATGCATGTGACATCATCAGTCTCTACGACGCCCCTAGTGATTATGGGAATGTGGAACAGGTAAGAGGAACCAATACAGTGCAGAACGGGAGTGGGAAGCAGGAGATGAAGGAAAAGGGAACAATTTTGCAGCACTAGTCATGATATTGCATCTCAGGCCAATATAATTGCTGATACTGATACTTCATATCATACTAGTGCACCCCCGGGAAAACCATGGTGGATCTAAGAGACTGCATTTATTTAGTTTATTTATTACGTTCATTTTAAAGTCAGACCACCTTATTAATGATAACAGAGCCTACACTTTACCTCAAATGACCATACAGCTAGAAACTGTTTCCCCCGCAAGTAATCTCCAAGGTCCTCATTAGATGCAGCTTTCTTGTTTGTGGTGCTTTCAAGCAAACTTGAACTTCATAATGAATAAAGATGAGAAGTGAAACGATGGGGATGAATGAATGTAGATGACTGTACACTTTTTGCCCATTTGAGGCATCAGTTAAAGTGCTGCTCCCACACCCCCGCCTGAGTTGCACCCGGTCATGCTGAAGCTGCAGTTTCTTCTCCTGAACATCTCTGGCAGTGTGCAGCGTATTTAGAGGAGAGCTATAGGTCGAGCTTTTACTGCTCCCTGCACGACATACACCATCTCATGCTATGCTAGCACTGTGATATACTTGGCTTTTATTTCTCTTCGTAGCAAGCTGCCATTATTCAGCATTAGTCAGCATTACTCAGTGGATCATTATACAGGTACGCACTACTCAACAGCCACATCAAGTTCTGTGAAAGAGGTCGCTGACCGGACATTACCATAGTCACACAGTCTTTTTATGCTGCTGTAATGTGCATATAAAAGGTGCACAAGAAAACTGTGCAATATGTAAATGCGTAAGAGATACTGCTGAAAGCATGAGTGGAACGCTACCATCTACACAGCGTCTCAAGCCTAAACTGTTATACACACGCTAAACCTTTTTTCACATATGGAAATTGACAATAATTATAGAAAATACAGTACTAGTACTATACTGATATGACCCTGTCTAGGGGAAAGTAACACTTAAACAAGGATGTTATGAAGGACCTGATACTTCTGTTTGACAGAAGCCAAACTGCATTGGTAGACAGTATTACGAACAAAACGGAAGCTCAACCAGACGAAACAGACTCGACGAGTGAACGAATGTGAGCCAGTTTATATAATTATAGGTTTAGAGTGAATAGAAAGGTAGTAGAGGGACAAACAAAGGAGTACTACTTATAATAGGACAGACACATACACTTATGTACACCATGTACAGCTTCAAAGAACTCGAATTGCCCAGAGCAGTCCTCATAGGAGCAACCAGCCGTTATACTGAGAGATAGTTTGGCTGAAACTAGGAGTGGGTGATCTGGAAAAAATATCTCGTGATTTCTTAAAAAAAATGTATGCTGAATCATGAGCCACTATGTTTAACACATGTTTTGTGTAGGTTGGTGTTTAACCTCATTTGCATCTGAAAACAGCAACTAAACACCACGTACGAAAATATAGGCGCATGAAAGACCTAACACGGGACCACTTAGGCTAATGGTACCTTTTTAATGAACTTAATAATAAACTGAAGTGCAATTGACTACAAAATGGGAACAGTTTCAAAAAGTATGTTTTTGCTATCCACAAATAGTATATTTAGAATCATATAAGAAATCTAATGTCAAATATTGGCACAGGTAGACCATAAGTCACTTGTAGGGACAAACCTACCAGAAATTCATTTTGGATTCTATGATCTTTCCACATTGTGTGTACAGCAGAGGGAAGAACTGTTTATAGAAGCCCCTTATATTGCTCGATTTCGGATGTTGTGTTGGGTATCATATCTTGGCCAGATAAAATGTCACAGCACCAGTGATCTTTCAGATGCCTTTATTATTGCTGTTTGATTCAGTGCTGTTTCTGGCTGGTGCACAGACTGGTCCCAGCACTATCTGGCTTTGAGTGTACGCTTTCAGGTGCTTGCTTCTGAGATGACTGAATAGGCTCATTGTGTTTCTACCAGATGTTCCAATCTTGTCTGTGCATATTTTGCAAAAAGTGTAATCCTCTCTGGACTGTTATTATTATTTTATTTATGTGTCTGTCAGAGAAATGCGGGTTGGATTAATCAACACAGTGGCATCTGGTTGTTTGAATATAATGTCGGCGTTTTTAATGAAAGGAATAAAATGTCTTTAGTATGATGGCTTTCCTCATTCACAATCTGAATTGGTCATATCACCCATCCCTAGTCTGAACATCTTAAATGTTGAACCAGCATTTAAACCCCGATGACTTTTGAAGGCTTTGATTCTTCCGGTACATAAAGTAATGTCATCACCAGGGATAAGACTGTGCGCTGCTTTAATGTTTCATTCATTCATTAATTTTTCATACCCACTTCAGGGTCAATTCAGGGTCGCATGGAGCCGAGGTCTAACTAGCAGCACAGGGTGTAAGGTGGAACCAACCTTATAGTAGACACCATCCAATGCAGGCCACACACACTGGGACAACTTTTTTTTTTTTTATCCATTTTTGGAATGGGTTCCAATAATTCTGCGGCTGGCTGTATGGAATCTGCCAGTAACTCTCTAGAACAGTACACTCTGGTAGAACTACATATTGCTGCCATACCTGCTCTCTCTCAGGATATGAGATATAAAGAGGGCAAGTTGGAGGATAGGAGGGTGGAGATGAATTACTGCAGGACCTGGAGGGACGCAGCAGTATGCTGATGAACTGGAGATCAGCTGCTATGATAAAGACCTCCACATGCATCTCACTCCACAGGAGAGCACATTGGCACACCGTCATCCATTACTGTTGGTCAGATCTGTTCCTGTGATAACCAGCGACCTCAATCTGAAAGAGTCAGGGGAGAAATGTAATCTAATAAGCTCTGGAGCTTGAAATCTTACATATCCACTCGACACACAGAGTCATCCAAGGGACAAAATTGGGGTAATATTTGTATCTGGTCCAAGACCTCTACTCAGTACGATTGTTTATATTACAGTCATCAGTCTGTGTTCAATGTTAACACATTACATACTACTAAGTTGCACAGAAAATATAGAGAAGTCATGCTGTAACTAGGTTTAAGCTATTTTAAGACATTTAAAAATTCCGTATCAGTGTGTCACAATTATTGTCAGTTGGAAATTTTATGAACAAATGGTAATGAAGCATGGCGCCATTTTATAGTTTTACTTTTTAAGGTACAACCAGTGTTTAGAACGGTTAGGCATCACCTGTGTCCTCCTGATCACAGGGGTATTGATATAGATGGCACTGGGCCTAATTCTCTTAAATTTCTTCATCAATATGAGAATATTACAAAATATTAGAGTGTGTACGATATATTCTTCTCACAACTCATTTGATTTAGTAACATCAATTCTCACAATTATTAGAGTTTAATATTTGCTAAAAGAAATTTCTTTTTTTTATTTTTATACGATTCACACACCTTTTAAATGTACAGTTTTAAAAAACAAAAAAACGTTAGGCCCGGCTATTAAAGAAGTTTAAAGTTTAACAAAGTGCTCTATTGTAGCTTCACCTTTTCTTAAAGAATGAGTGAAAACATTCCTTTTTCATTTCTGAAGTAAAACAATTCAAAACAACGTGTACGTTTCTCATATAAAAGTTTACTAAACTAAAAGAATCTTTTGTCTTCTGCAATTAAATATGCATATGTGAGATGGCACAATAAACAAAAAAAGTTTTGCATCTTGATGCCTCGTTACACGCCTCCAAAATACAGAAATGAAATGACACAAATGTGTGTATATTCATAAGTTACAGAAACACCACAAAAAAGACTGCAAGCCTGAAAATATCCAGCTCCATTGGTAATAATTAAGAACTTTATAACAACCAGAGCCTGAATCTAGTTCTAACATAACACAAGTGTATTGGAAGATGCATCACTGTAGGGGTTTCTTAGAAGGTGGACGGATTCTTAAAATCTGGTGGAAGTCTTAAAATCTACAAACTATGCCAGCAAACTACAGTCAAACCCCTGTATCTGATTCTCACTTAAATATCGGATGTATTTTTGGCTCCAAGTTTCAGAGCTCCTCAAGTCAAAGGAGCGGAGTCTGTGCAGTTGCAAGCAGATCGGGGGTGTTCTTGCATGGTCTGCTTCCAGGACATAAACCAGAATGCCCCAGTTGGTAGAGCTCTGGTTCCCCAATGCTGAGCCTCCCTGGTTCATCTACTGCCTCTGCAAGGTGAGGTTTGTCACTCAGCCCCCATTAAATGTCTTCAGATGGGATTAAACTTCAGCCTGCCGAATGGAGATGAGACATAAATAATATTGAATATTTAAAATAGCGTGCCTTGCATATATGTGGAGCTGAATCCTTCACTTCGTAACCATGTTCAGCTGATTTGGCTAAACGCCCTTAGTCCATTTATTTCATCCCATCTCTTCTTTTTTCGCTTTGAAGTGAAGGACGGGTCCTGCAGGCCTGACAGATTTTCACGTCTGTTTTCTCTGTCCTGTCTGAAGAAGACAGGCAGCATCCTTGCTAATTTTCTTTTTGCTGGAGGACCCGAGTGGTGCTGTTAAGAACGGAGGTGACTGCGAGTTTAATTCGGCTCGTCCTCCTTGCTAGGGAAGCGCTGAAATCGGATTTGAACCAGGAGTTGCTAATCACATAAAAACGCTAATGCCACATTAATGTAATTAAACAGCTGCGGTTCAGAGCATGCCAGCAGATGTTTTCCGAGATTTCTGACTGTCGGATAGATGCCTTAATGAGAATGGGAACAACGGAAGAAAAACAAAGTATGCAGTGGATTGCACGTCTTCTACACTAGATTGTTTTATCCCTTCAAAATCCTAGTTGATCCGAGTCTATAAAAAGAAAACTATTAAAAGGTCCCCTGAAATAAGCGTACTGCTTAGTTCAAGCCTTCTCAGTTGTAGTGCTGAGTGCCGCATACCACCTACACCACCCCTGCAGACTAGTGCTGCCCGTCCCTTCTGCCTGCAGAGAGAAGAGGTTCTGCATCTCTCCCTTATATCTGGCCCCGTTCCAGCACTTTATACACACCGAGGAGCTCCATGGCCTGCCAACATGGCCCGGTGCTCAAACACGCAGCCTCATAGCAGATCGCATGGAGGTACTGTGACTAAAGGGTAGAGGAGCAAACCATTGAGTTACATAGCAGCCATATGTAGACCTGAGGGCCAGAGTCTGGTTGGTCAATAAAATAAAATATTGATGCAACACCTTTTTACCTGGAGAGTTGCATTCAAATTTAGCATCACTTTCTGGCGAGACTGACAGTGCAGTGTCCATTATGGTAATTATTTTTTCCAGTGATGGCTTGTTTCTTGGGGTGACACGCAGAGAATAAAAAAAGCTGTTTATTTTGGCCTTGCGTCATGGTGGCATCAGCCAAATGGGCATATATGGGGTTTCAAGGCAAGCCTTAATGCAGTGGCTTTTTCTGCAGCGCCTCCACACTCTGTACACGTCTTTTTATTTGAAATAAAATGGCAAATCACCACCACAGTGGAATTATTACCAGTGACATGCAATATGTGTCTTAAATCTGCGCTGTGCAACAGGATTGATCTGCCTTGCTGCACCCCTCCTGTCATTGCACCACCGCCCCACTCCCCACTGCTATAATGAACCATATATGGTATTGCACATTACCTGTACTTCCTTATGGATGCAGATGTGACTGACAGAAAATAGACAATAATGCTAATGACTCCTGCTGTGATCATACCTCCGTGACATGTCAGCTGCGCTGAAGCTCCTGTGCCTCAGCTAAATTAGCCTATTTTTCGCTTTGAAAATGGTGGACAGACTCAGTAAATTCTGGCAATCACTGCCTAATTGCTTTTTTCGACCGATCGGCCCAATCCCCAGACACTTTCTGCTTTTGCAGGCTGTAGCTGCCAGGGATTGAAGCGCACCAAGACATCAGCATTGATGACTCGTGCCTTGCTCCCATTGGGTCGAGTCTAGTTCTAACAAGTTTCAGCCATCAGGAGTTCTGCACTTTTTGGATTCGTTCCACTAATGAGTTAGGAGATTCGCACTAGTGGGTGCCAATAAAGAATTATTTTCACAGATATCTTAGATATTAGTTAAGATAAAAGTAGCTTCTGATTTAGGGAGAAATTATAAACCTGGGCACTGTATTAGTAGTTTTAAGACTAAGTGTAATTCACAAATCATTTACTGTTTGAACAAGCAAGGGCTTTTTCGGCATGTCTCTTTACAGCAGCGGTTCTCAAACTTTTGCTGCCTTTCTTGAAGATATGAATATTTTCGAGCCCCACAACACACATGCACATCCAAACCTTGCTTATCTTAAACATTGTAATTCATACAGATTGCAAAACTTCCTATTGAACAACATGAAGTGACAGATCACCTATACAAAGAAATTGTTGTAAGTGAGGTGTATTATGTATTTAAAATTTTTACTGTGTAACAGTTTGCCTTGCTGTGTGTTTGTGCCACGCCACCCCTAGGGGGTGCACCCCCCCCCACTGCTCTACACTCAAGTACTCCAAGTCTTGTAAACGGAAATGCAAATCTGATTTAATACTAAAACTGATCTGTAACTGATCATTTCTCTGCTTCTCTAGCAGTTCCTGATTTGAACCCTTTTGAAGTGGTGCATGTACAGAACCCTGCAATGAAATACTGCCATCTTATCCCGGGAGCAATTACAGTTCTACCCAGTGAGTTTTGGGATGTGGTTGTCTCGGCTCCCTCACAACACTGACCAGGATAAACAGGGTTAAAATGGGAACTTTCACTTTTCCATTCCTTTAGTAAAACTTATTCTCAGCTGTTATGGAAACAGGTTATAAGAACAAACGTTTGATTCCTTTAGGGGTCTTAATGTTTTTTTTTTTTTTTTTGTGATATAGACCTAACCCCTATTCTAAATCTTCTTTCTCCATGTTACGGGCATGCCTGCTTTTACCTTGTCTGGAACACAGGGTGCAGATGTAAGCATGTCTTGGAAAGGATGCCAATTCATGACAGGGCCAGCAGGGCTTGCTGCCAGGGGATGATCCTCTGATCGGCGTCCCTTTGCATAGACACCCCAATAGTGTCTGCATGCGATGTCGAACCTGGGTCCCTGCGGTGGTGGGCTAGACTGCCGTGCCATCTGGGCTTACTTTTTTTGTGATTTAAAATACATTTTTCTTCCTCGAAAGCATTCCAAAAACATTTAGTGTGTAAGCAATAGACATATCGTGAGATAATTAAGGTAAAGTACACGGCAGGAAAACATATAGAAGTAGTGTAAACATTTAGTTCTTTTTGAAGCCCTTTTTTGTAGGACTGCACATCCAGTTAAGATCAGTTTGTGTTAAATATTGGGACTTTTCTGTTTGTAGAAGAAAATCGCTGAATTTGAGGGTCTGTCCGACCAGATATGGAACAGTTTCTGTTCTGCTTTTGATCATCTCACTAAAATTGCCTCTGATGCACAATGCTCAGCATGATGGTTCGTCTCTGAGTGCAGTGTAATATGCAGACTGGTGTGATTCACCGCAGTAATCTATGCATCTTTCTCCGTGCTGCTGATTAAATGCTGTGGAAGGAGTGTCGGTGGATAATGGTTAGGAGAGCATGCTGCTTTCTTGTATTATTTGTGTGAAGGAATATCTGATATGTAGTGTTTGTCACAGTGTTTGACTGCCTTCAGCAGACAGAGCCTTCAATTAAAAGTTATATCTTCTCAACAGTTTTTGCTGAAGGGATTGTGGAAAAGCTTATGACTTTATTTTTCGCTCATTCTGCACTGGGGCTTAAAAGCATGAACCCACATCCATTTTTGGGAGGTCTTTCTGAATTCAGTGGTGCACTTCAAATTTCCTGCAATTTATGACTGTCAGCTATGGAGAATATTGCTCAGTCCTGCCAAAAATCCATAGATTTTTCCAGCATTTAGCACACAGCCTAATCCAGAGTGTCTTACGATTAAGCTGAGCAGCTAATGTTAAGGGCAGTGGAAACTTGGCAGAGCTAGAATTTGAAAGCACATCCTACCTATTAGTAGTCCAAAGCTGATCCATCACCATCTCGTTCACATCTGACGTTTTTGTATTTTAATGAATTAAAATAGTTATTTATTTCTAAACCAACATGTGAAGACAGCAGCTGTATTCTTAAAAGCAAATCGGCTTGGCTGCCTCGTGTCCTGACTCTATAAGGTCGTGCTAATGACCGTGGCTTTCTATCGGTACTGCAGCGCACCACCTACACTTCTCCTGAGAGTTTGAAGACACCATCCTCCCCGTTCCAGATGGTAATTATGTCACGGTGCACATGTGCGTTAGCGAGGTACCACTGTTCTTAACAAAAAAAAAGTGGTCCAAAGGTAGCACCCAAATTAGAGACTAAATGGCTGTGTTCTGTTATATCCATTTTCTTCTCAGCACGACTCACTTTCATAAGCCATGGCAAGTTTATACAGTGTGAGACTCATTAAATCTGTATTGATTTTAAAACCTTTAAAAGTCATTGTGGATCAGTCCAAAGAATGTGGGGATCAATCGTTTTCCCCCCATCTGATTCCATTTAGTGATTTCCTGTGAGCAGGACCAGTCAATACCGATCTGACGGTGCGGAGTGAAGGTTGTTGGTTATGCAGATCCAAAGATGCAAAGTGCAATGTCTGGCAATGCAGTGGAGCATTGTTTGCTAGTCACTGTTGCAATATTGATATCGCAGAAGGCTTTGATTATTCTATCATCTTGTTCTTTGATCATCTTGGTATGCTTCTCTAAAATGCATTCATCAAAGACTTATGGACTAGGGTACTGTATATTTTACTTAAATCAATGCAGTTGCTGTCACATGCAGCCACTATTGGCTGTGTCTGAGGGCAGGGAGATCAGTTGGAGAATTATCCTTTGTAGACTGGTATCCCGTTCAGGATGGGGATAGGAGCCAGAGCCCCTGAGTTCCTCTGACTAGGAAAAAATGGAGGAAAAGTAGGTTAAAATGTGAAAAAACAAACAAACAAACAAAAAATCAACACATACTACATTTTCATCCAATGTGGACCGGTATGTATTACTCTTGATTATTAAATGAACACAAAATAGTTCAGCTTCGATATTAGTAGTGAATAAAATAGGAGTATAAATTTTAATTTTCCTTTAAGTTTGCTTGCTGTTGCTGCTTAACTGATTGATCCCCACTGTTGAAATTTTGACAAAAGAGTGAATCAAGGCATACAGTGGGGGGCCACTAGCTAAAATGCTTATTATGCTTATTAAAATGCAAATTTTTCTTACAACTCATACAAACTGCAAAAAAACTTGAGTGAAAAGTTGAATATAAAAAAAAACCATACATGTATTCAGAATTATTTGTATTTTATTTTTCAATGAATGATACATAATTCAAAATGTACTGGTATCTGGTGTGTTCCTCTGATCTACTCCTCATCAGTCATTAATGTGGGCACTTGGAGTAAGTCGGGCATTCAGTATCATCGCAAAGTGCTCTTTGGAATGTTGTGAAATCATATTGGGAGGACATTTGATCATCAGATTTTGCAAACTGGCAAAACTTGTTGTCGAGTGCAAGCTGTCTACAGCAAAAGGGAGACATAATAAATAATAATAAATTTGAAACTGATACATTTCACTCATACTTATGCTGATTATAGGTTTTGTAATGAGACGCATTGCATTACTCTTTAAAAATGCAAAAGAGGAGCATTTTCACTAGTGGTCTCAGACTTTACACGTGTACCGTATTTTTCGGACCATAAGGCGCACTTAAAATCTTTTAACTTTCTCAAAAATCGACAGTGCGCCTTTAAATGCGGGCTGCTGCGCCTAATGTATGAATTAATTCTGGTTGTGCTTTCTGACCTTTAGAACCTAGAAAACCGATTGTAGGATGGTACACGGGGCGCACTCATAAATCTGTGTCAAAAATGTTTTTAGCACGGCCTTGGTTTAGTTTACGAAGCTTACGGGCACCATAGTGCGCAGCATAGCGGTAAAGTAAGAAGTAATACGGTTAAGGCGGTACGGTTGTGCTTCAGCATTAGGGTACGTTACGTGCATTCACTCATTTATTTTCGAAGCGGATTCAAAGGACGCGTTCGGTCGATTCAACTCAACGCTATATCGGTTTTCACCGCAGTACAACATGGAACATAGAGCAGCGAGGCGAGAGAATTCAAAACATTAACGAATCAATGGTACGGAAGTGGAGGAAGCAAAGAGAAGACGGCCCGCGGCAGGTAAAAGACCAAAAACTGGAGTTTCCGACGGAAATTAAAGTTTTTGTTTCATTTCAGCGGCCTTATAACCCGGGTGCGCTTTATGTATGAAAAATAGACCTGTTAGCAGTCGAATTCCATTGATTATCGCGCCTTATAACCCGGTGCGCTTTCTTTAGCCCGAACAAAAATATGGTACTTAATACAACCTAAATAGGAGTTTTTTTCTTTACTGTCCATTATTTTTTTTCTCTTTTTTTTTTTTTGTATTTTATTAATTTATATAAGTAAGACTTCCACAATCCAGAGGAAGAAGAGTGACTAGTAGATGAGCATAAGCAGTTCATGAGCTGTTCGAGACACAATATCCAGGAATAAAATAAAAAAAATAAATCAAAAGAATGCCATCAGAGGACGTATGTTTATTGTACAGAAATCCTTATTGCGAGTCTTTTGTTGTCTTTTAATTTTGGAGTAGTCATTAAGTAAACAAACGTACGACAATTTGCCCCATGTTATTCGTCAGCCACCTGGAAGGAGCATCAGCTGATTCAGGCTAAATCTGATCTGTATCTGGTTAATCTTTCCCTCCCTGGGAGCTGAGGTGTAGACACAGAGAGCTCTTCTATGCCTTTTTATATTAGTGGCAGCACATGCTTGTGTGTTTCTGCCCTCTTCCAAATGCCACATCAGTGTCCTTTGTGTTACTGCCAGCCAAGGCCTTTCTGTGCCCAGCAGTGTGGCACTGGAGACGAGCCAGATTAGAGAATCAAAGCTGGATTTAGATTGTGTGTGTGTGTGTGTTTATATGTGTGTTCCTGAGTAAGGGAAGATTTGGCTGGGTGTGTTATGGCTGTGCGGAAGCCGGTCTGTACACAGCACACTGGGAATGTTATGTAACATGTTGACTAGTGCTCTGACCAGCGATGATTAGCCTTCGCTGTTTATTGTGCACAAGTGCTTAAGTCTAATTGATTACTCATGATGTAATTACAGAGGGGTGTCTGATTGTTCCCGGATTAAAGAGGCAGCTTGCAGCTCATTCAGGTGATATACTGAGATGTTCAATCTACAACTCTGGAGGATCTGGCCTGCCGTGGTTTTAAGGGGTACGCTAGCATTTTTCAATGTGAGCGCTTTTTAAATGAACACAATATAACTACCTGTTCTTTAGTAAATATTTTCCCATTAGCCTCTGCCCAGAGTGACTTACAACACCTCTGTCAAAAATGGAATTAAAATACTCCTGTTTGTCTGTGCTGTGGAAATCAATTACATCTTATTACCTGTGACGTCAATGCCACAATCAGAGGCCGCATCACCATGGTCTTGTTCATTTGTGCTGGGTTAGTGCTGGTTTTAAAATAAACGTTTTGTATTATTTTAATTGGTCCATATAGAAACACTGATTTTAATAAAGACTCCTTTTACAAAAGTGACACTTAATGGAGCATTTTTTTTTACTGGAGACCACGTGTTGACTAGCAGAAAGTTCATCTCAGGCAGTCCGACAGGAATGGAACCATGTTGGTGCGATTTGGGCATGAATGGGGAGTGCATTATGTCATTTCCTAAAATCCTGCTTAATTAAGTTGGCAGTTAAAATGCACACATGTTGATTTTAACAGCACAAACCAGCACTCGCCTAAAACAAGACCATTTTGATGCGATTTGGCCTCTTATGAGAGGATGCGTGGTGTCACGTGTAATAAAATGTAATGTCTAATTTCATAAGAATTGGGAACAGCACAAACAATGATCTCTACGGCACAAACGAACTATTATTTGAATTCCATTTTGAGTCACATGGGGGGGTGCAGCTTCACGGAGGTACTTACAACTGCACTTATTTGTATTAGTATTAGGCGGACAACAGTGGCAGCATGGCAAAACTGGGAACTGAACTCGTAACGATCCAGTCAGTAGATCAGAACCATAAGCGCTTGGTCACAATCGTTGACATTTTCACTGCATGCAGAAATGCCTGCGACTGCTCCTAAAACTACATTGCTCCATCATTGCAGTAGGTAAATGTCAGTCTCTGTGTCCATGTATAGACATTAATTAAACTGTAATGCTTGGTTATATTTGCTACGACATCCAGATAGCACTTCCCAGGAAATCATTATCATTATATTTATTCATAATAATACATTTGATATGCTAGCTCGCCTCCGCAGAAACCAGTGTTTGTGTGTCTTCCACCCACGTAGTGCATCACATACAGATATGACTGGCTGTGTCTGAGGAGGGGAAGCCAGCCAGGGGACTATCCCCCAGCACTGCAAAAGCAGCCCTTACCCAGCCCTGTGATGGACTGGCATCCCATTCAGGGCAGGCTTACACCTGCGAATGTGTTCTTTAGGGATTGACACTTTATTAGGAATAGTATATTACTGCTGGGTAGGGAATCCCTTTTATTCATTTGCCTCAAAATATTCAGCATGTTTTGTTGTATTCTGAGATGCTCAATTGTACAGTGTTATTATGGGTTACTGTAGCCTGGATAACAAATCATATCTTGGCTATTTAGTTAATACAGTATTTATAATGTTTATTTAGTACACTACAGTGTGTGCTATAGCATTGGTAAGTACAGTACAGTGTTACCACAGTTCTCAACCACCGTGGAACTCGTCAAATTCGATTGTCGACGCATTTTGACTAGAAGGATTTAGTACTCAACGCACTTGCTTAAATGTATGAGTCAAGCCTCACGATTCGTTTCAGATGAAACTCGATTCACGATCCATGATTCAACATACACTGATTCAGTATTTCAGATTCACAGTAGCTCTTGCTCAGAGAAGAACTCCACTATTTTAGCATGTTTTTCTCATTTTTAGTGGAAATGGGTTTCCATATGTCCTAAAAAGGTTAGTTTATAAGAGCCAACCAAAAGCAAATCAGCTGCAGTTAGCTTAGCAGCTATGCTAGCACTCTGACTTTGTGAATAGAGTACATTTTTTTTTTTTACTTTTCGCTTTCAATCCATTACTCACTAAATTGCATGATATTTTTCAACATTTTATTATAAAACAAGCTTTCTGTCAATCAGCTGTTGGTTGATGTAAGTGTTTAAACATTAACTTGCTTATCATTACTCATCATAGGCTCCGCTCTGCAAAACACTTATCAAACTCCTCAGTTCATGATGCATTTAACTTATGATGGATTTGTCTGAACGTATCCGCATTGTAAATCAGGGAGCACCTGCACAATACACCTCCATTAATGCATGTAATGCCTTTTACAGGGGGGATTTTCTGGGGGTCTGGAACAGATTCATTCAATTTACATTATTCCTTATCGGAAGAATTTCCTATATATAGTAGATTCTGTGCAGTTCAGAGTGTTGCATATTTTTTACAGCGAGTATTAATCTGTAAAAAAAATAAATACAAAAAACAAGTGCACTGAAAAAGATCTACAAATAGCATGTGCTCAATTAATAACAGCATTCTGCGAAATATGGCTCTCTTAGACATATTGCCCAACGTCTGTTCTTAGACTTTCATCAGAAGAGTCTCAAGTAAGCAAATTCATTTCATATATCTGACTACAGGGAAACATTACGGTATTATAGAACAGGCGATTGCTATTCTCAAAGTAAATCAGGAATCTGGAACATGATTGACTTCTCAAATTTTAATAAACCCTTGCCATCAAGCTTTAAAATGTGTTTAGAACATTTACAGTTTATAAAGATAAAGTAACAAGATGTGTTATGTAAAACCACTTTGTGTTAGCAACTCCCTGCAGCTCCGTACGTATCCATAAGTATACCTATGCTACGGCTATGCATTGGCTAGCCAATAGAATGAACTGTTCATAAGTGAAGGTGACGTGTGAATCCCCTAAAAAACAGCAGAATTATAACATGAGGTAACCGCTAATATGCTACAGATGCGATGGATATTCGATATAAATGGTGGAGTATTCCTCTAATGGCTGCTGGTCCTGGCTTCGTTTATTTGGCTAATCTGTCCAGTCTTGACCTCTTTGATTCACCTCCCCTTACAGCAGTGCATTATGCAGATGAAGAGCACTGTGGAATCCTAATGAGATTCTCCGCTCTGTGATTAGCTAGTGCATGACTGTAATGGCTAATGGACAGCACAGCTTCTCAGCTGCACTAACATGCCATGTGGGATATGCAATGTCAGTGACCCTAAAGTGACTTACTGCTGAATGCGCGCTATCGATTCCGCTTTGCGCAAAACACAAAGATGCACGCGCACACACAACACTAATCTGTACTTGGAGAAGTGTGTAACCCAGTGTAGCACCGGCATCATGCTCATCACATGAATAAATACATTTGAGATTCAAGGAATCAGAACTTCTTTTGTTGTGAAGTGTACTGGTGCGGGGTATGTCTTTATTTTGTCTTGCACTGATCGCATTTAAAGCAATGTTTAGCTTTTGGTTTATCATCACTTATACTGTCCGGCTTTAGATAATTACAGGCACACAAATAAAATAATAGAATTTCCTAGATTTCTGCATAAATATGACCTAAAACATCATCAGATTTTCACACAAGTCCTAAAAGTAGATAAAGAGAACCCAGTTAAACAAATGAGACCAAAATTTTATACTTGGTCATTTATTTATTAAGGAAAATGATCCAATATTACATATTAGTGAGTGGCAAATGTATGTGACCCTTTGCTTTCAGTATCTGGTGTGACCTCCACACAAACCCCCCACCCCCCACCGGGCAGCAATGACTGCAACTAAACGTTTCCTGTAGCTGTTGATCAGTCCTGCACACCGGCTTGGAGGAATTTTAGCCCATTAGCTGCTCGCTTCAGGTCATTCCACAACATTTCCATTGGATTAAGGTCAGGACTTTGGCTTTCCCATTCCAAAACATGAACTTTATTCTTCTTTAACCATTCTTTGGTAGAACGGCTTGTGTGCTTAGGATCGTTGTCTTGCTGCATGACCCACCTTCTCTAGAGATTCAGTTCATGCACAGATGTCCTGACATTTTCCTTTAGAATTCTCTGATATAATTCAGAATTCATTGTTCCATCAATGATGGCAAGCAGTCCTGCCCAGATGCAGCAAAACAGGCCCAAACCAGGATACTACCACCACCATGTTTCACAGATGGGATAAGGTTCTTGTGCTGGAATTGCAGTGTTTTTCCTTTTCTCCAAACAGAATAACCTTTCTTTTTAAACCAAAAAGTTGAATCTTGTCCACAAAAACATTCTTTCCAATAGCCTTCTCAGGCAAGTCACACGATCTTTAGCAAACTGCAGACGAGCATACAAGTTCTTTTTGGAGAGCAGTGGCTTTCTCCTTGAAACCTTGCCATGCACACCATTGTTGTTCAGTGTTCTTCTGATGGTGGACTCATGAACATTAACATTAGCCAGTGTGAGAGAGGCCTTCAGTTGCTTGGAAGTTTTCTTGGGGTCCTTTGTGACCTCGCCAACTATTACACGCCTTGCTCTTGGAGTGATCTTTGTTGGTCGACCACTCCTGGGGAGGGTAACAATGGTCTTGAATTTCCTCCATTTGTACACAATCTGTCTGACTGTGGATTGGAGGAGTCCAAACTCTTTAGAGATGATTTTGTAACCTTTTCCAGCCTGATGAGCATCAACAACTCTTTTTCTGAGCTCCTCAGAAATCTCCTTTGTTTGTGCCATGATACACTTCCATAAACGTGTGTTGTGAAGAGCAGACTTTGATAGATCCCTGTTCTTTAAATAAAACAGGGTCCCCACTCACACCTGATTGTCATCCCATTGATTGGAACACCTGACTCTAATGTCACCTTCAAATTAACTGCTAATCCTAGAGGGTCACTTACTTTTGCCACTCACTAATATGTAATATTGGATCATTTTCCTCAACCAATAAATGACCAAGTATAATATTTTTGTCTCATTTTGTTTAACTGGGTCTACTTTTAGGACTTGTGTGAAAATCTGATGATATTTTTGATCATATTTATGCAGAAATATAGAAAATTCTAAATGGTTCACAAGTTTTAAGCACCACTGTATGTGCCTGTGGTAATTGTGCAATGCGAACAGTAATGGGCAATTCTTCAAATTTCAATTAAGAAAATGTTTTAGGGGAAACGATGTTGAGTGCCGAGCCATAAAATGATGGGCTAGCATGACAAATGAGATAAAAATGCGTCACATTAAATAAAAAAATAGGAGAAAAATCAAAGTTACTTGGTATGAGAGAGAGATGTAGCCCACCTAAACAGGCTTACAACACTTATTAACCTACAGCTGGGCAAGTCATTATCACAAAGTCTATTTTAGACTAAAGTGTTGAGTAGCTCATGCAATTTGTGGAGTAATGTATTGAAAATGAAAAGCCAAAAGAAAATGATCAGTCCATTGCTGGACTAAAGGCACTGCTGCTCAGCTCAGTCCTGCTGCCCGGATTCCCAGCTTCTGCACTTGGACAGGAAAAATCTAAATTCAGAACGCAGTTTCTGCTGAATGTGCAGATGTGTGGATTATCAGATACCAGTCTAAAGTCAAACTCATAAACCGGACCATCATGGGGAGCGCCTTTAAGTCTAAGCAGAGTTTGGCTGGGTTTGCGTTCCTTATAACAAGAGAGGTGATGATTATGATGAGCAGGTCTTATAAGGAAGGAACAAAACTCTGGAAGTCTCTCAAAGCTTCCACACGCTTCTCACTGAGCTCCCTGCTCTCCTTCTGAAATAGTGGTACACAACAGTATTGCATGCAGCATTGCTAAGTACAGTGTATAATATGGTGTTCGGACAATGAATGTGCAATTTCACAGAACATATAATGGACGTTAAGCCATGCATACCTGTATATCAATATATATTATGGACTCGCTATGACACGTGACTGCTTTTCTTTCCAGACTTGACAGAAAGAAGACGGAGAAGAAGAACTACACAAGGCTGAGTCTTGACTAATGAGGGACTCTACTGGACGAAACAACAGCACCCAATTAGCTGCGTGTGAACCTAGACAAATCCGCACAGACGCTTCAGAAGGTTTTAACCTGGCCATTTCTGTCATTGCAGCCCACTATGCTGCCTCAGGTGTAAGGAGCAGGATTGGGTTAACAGCCAATTAGCAGGGAAGGCAGCCTCATTAGTAACCTTCCTCCCAAGAAAGAGCGAACATAAGTGCACACCTGTTCAGAGTCCCACTCTCCAAACGCAAGGAGCTTTACACGCCGTCCACAGGGTTCGTCCTCACATGGGAGTGACATAGCAGCAGCATATATCTCAGACTTTCTGTACCACACACTCGCTCACCACCCCGATCCAGGATGCCTTCTTCCTCCTGCGTGATCAGCTGCAAAAGGAAGCGGCCTTCGTAGTGACCGGCGTAGGAAGTGGAGCGGCATCCATGTCGTGGAAGCGCAACTACTTTGCGTCGGGCAGCAGCAGGCTGCAGAACATTTCCAGCCCGCGCACCATGACCTCCATCGCTCCCAGCAAAGGCCTGAGCAACGAGCCAGGTCAAAACAGCTGTTTCCTCAACAGCGCCCTGCAGGTAGGACCCATTATTTACACTCACAGAAACTTTGGTGTACAAAAGGTCATAAAATAGCCTTCGAAATAGCCTGACAGGGACAGAACTTGTAACGCTATTGTAATGCAGTCAGGATTTCACATTAGACCATCATTCATCCTGGGAGCTATTTTAAAGGACTGAGGACCATTTCAGATCTTCCTTTGGGTCATTGCGGGTTGAAAGAAAACGTATAATTGGTAGTAAGTGTTTTTGTCAGAAGAGGCAAAACACAAAATTATCTGTAGTTCGCTATGGACATGGCTTAGCAGAAGTGGCTAAGCAGTTTTTTGTAGGTTAAGGCTTCTGCATAACATCTGCATGAGTGCAAGTGTAATGGAGAGAAGAAGCAATGGATGAAATATTGGTGTGTGTGTGCATTTTGACCACTGCACTTGTTAAAGCTTTCAGATTTTCCTGTATAATTGGCCACCATTTCTAACAGTAATTATGTACTGATATCTCTCCAGCTCTTCCAGCTTTTTGTTTTTGTATTGATGATACCACACAGAAAAATGAAAGATCACTCCGTATCCACTGCAACCGTGTAAGTGATAATCTCAGGTGTTAAGACTAAGGTTTTGAGGATAGTATATAGCACATCCGCTACCTGTAGCTGCTTCGGAATCACTCTAGCACACACTGTGACACCTGCGTTCACATCGCAATTATGTATACAATGCTGTGCAAAAGTTTTAGGCCACCATTAGATTTGTTGTTTTAGCAATGGTGTAATATGTTGTCAACGATTTGACCCAGATCACAGAATACTCTTTCCCACTGAGCTTCATCATATATTACTTTTCACCCCGTTGAACTTCTGAAAAACAAAGAGGTTTCTTGGCATTCCAAAAAGACCAATTCTGATCAAGGGTCAACTTGGCATCCTGATGAGGCTGCTTTTGTTCAAATTTAAGGGAAGGTCACACTAGATGCTTGCCACTGTAGTCTAAAGAAGCTGTTTTTATGATTTTATTAATACTTCATCCAAATTCCCTGTATTTTCTGGTTGTATTCTAATGAAGAGACTGAGAAATTATTATATATGGTCATTATTCCACTGAATAATTCTAAAAGAATATGTTTAATCAAATGGTGGTCTAAGACTTTTGCACAGTACTGTCTATATATGTATATATAATAAATATATATAGCAATTATATTAAAATGATTAATTAGTACTTCATTATATATATACATCTATAAATAACCTAAGTCCAGTGATTAATATAATGTAGTCTGAGTGAGAATGGATGTTGCATTCGCTTGTGCACTCGCACTGCTTCATACACAGAGCAGCGTTTAATGTGCTGTGATGTCTGAGCATCTGCAAAGTTCAAATAAAGGTTGATGAGCCGATTTTACCATCTCTCTCTCTCTCTCTCTCTCTCTCTCTCTCTCTCTCTCTCTCTCTCTCTCTCTCTGTCGTACTCAAACACACGAGGCACAAAGCATACTGTCATTGCTTCAGATCTTTAGCATATTTAGCAGAAGTGTATCTGGGTCCTGTCTGTGTCAGACCTAGCAGTCTGTCTGGTCATGAATTAAACATTTCTGTTGCTACATGACTATCGAAGCTCTGATTCACACTTTAAAAGCACGGTGAGCGCTCAGAACAGTGAGAGAACAAGTGTAGGACACACACAGAGTGAGACAGACAGAGATGTAGAGAAAAGGTGTGTGGTGGTGGTGGTGGTGGGGGGGGGGGTTATGCTTAGAGCTCTTGACTTAAAAGAAATGTTTCATGTCAATGGGTTACTGAGCAGAAAAGAAACTGCAGCCATGTGCAAATGTATCCATGTGTTTGCACATCTGTGCTGGGATTTAATCGAAAGAAACCACTGGCCAGGAAACCTGTGATTCACTCCGTCAGCAGTATTTATTCAGACAATAATTCATTTATTAATGAAGTACCATAATTTAATAATTCATTCAAATCCCTCAGACCAAACAGCAGAATTCCCTGGAATGCACCCTCTACAGACACCAGTTGACTGACTGATGGGCTACTTCTATATAAACCATGTACTTAATATATCCAGATGATGAATGAATGAAGGTCAGGAAAGTCTCATTACTCATCGGCAACTTTTAAACAGATGTGTTTCAGGTGTGTGTTCTCGGTTATAAGATCACGTCTGGTGCTGTGAGACTATCGAAGAACTTGAGGTGCAAATTGATGCTCTTGTTTCAGGATTGTTGAAACCGACCAGGTGCGAAAGCAAAGGTTCGCTATTTATGTCATACTCGAGTTATATTAATAGGTAATGTGTAAAAATGGTTTGCGATTACAAGGCTAATCCTTTGGGATGTCGGTTTGAGGTCGAACCAAAATGCCATTTTGGTGGCCTTTTGCTGCACTGTAGCTGATGGAGCACCTGTGCGTTAACCTTTAAGGATATTTTGCTCACAGAGTATTTTCTGCAGTGTGTTCTGGTGTCCTTTATTTAAGTGACATTAAACAAGAATGGAGCTGTTTATAAGCATTTCTGGACAGGTTTTGCAAAAATGCCACCTGTTCTAACAAGTTATGTTCTTTACCAAAACATACTTGGGCCATACTTTTTCAGCTTTGTTGGAGACGGAGTGTCATGTAAGCATTTCATGCCTGGAAGAGAATTTATTTTTATTCACAATCCATGAAACACCATTTTCTACACATTGAATGAGACCTTCACTGCACTGTACCACCTCTACTCAATCTATGAATTCCATCGCACACCCAGCAGGTATTTATAGCCCGATCATCCTCATGTAACGGCATCTGTAGGAGCCTCAAGTTACTACCACGTTAAACACGCAAGGTGACTAATTTTTCTGTCGGGTGAGCTTCTATACCAGGGCAACACTAAGTGCCAGAAACCAAGATTAGTTCAGTGTGCAAGACTTGGTGCCTGCACCTGCAGGTGCTCCCTGATGGTTTGTAAACCGAAGAGTTTAATAAGTGCTATAGATATTATAGCGTAGCCTACCTGAAATATGCTTAAGACACTTAAGTCATTGTACAATTGGGCAAAGTCATTAACACAAAGCTTATTTTATAATAAAGTGTAATAATGTATTGAAAGTGAAACACAAAAACAAAATGCTTAGTCCATTTGGGGACTACGTCTCGCTTGCCCAAAATTCAGAATACTGTTTCTGCCAACTGCGTGTTTGTGTATTATTGGATTCCCTTCGTAAAGTCTAACAATCGTAAACCGGACCATCGTAATCCGGGGAGTACCTTCATTTATCCGAACATCATATAACCGATTTGGACTGATTTTCTAACCCAGTCCATATTCTCATAGGACATCATAAACAACAGGAGTGTTTAATTCAGCATTAAAGTTTTCCCCTTTGCTAAACCAGAAAGGGTTTCAGGTCAAAGCTTGGATGTTATATGAATGTGAATATGCCCTGTTCACCTCAGTGCTGTGTATTTTAAATATGCCTTAATAGTACATTTAAAAGAAAAACAGCTTGTGTGGACAGGCTCTTAAGAAAAGCGCTTGGGAAATTTATCATCGGCAAGCTGCCTTTGCAAAAACGTAGCATCAGCTTGTACGAAATAATTGGTAGATTGCTAATCAGGATGCAACATATGTTAAGTCTTAAAGCACTACCAGCTATGATTTTACTTTTAGATGCCAATTAGTGGTCTTGTAACGTGTGGTTCCTGCCTTTCTTCTCTGACTAAGCACCTGTTCGAGAGGAACCGTGCAGTTTCACTCATTAAAACGAGAGCAATAAGGCAGCGTGCACACTGAACCTGATCACAGCCCCATTTGAATAAGGAGCGTCTGTCCTTGATTGTAACAAGTTATTGTCCTGGTTCTCTTCAGGCCTGGGCTCACTCCTTCCTGGATTGGGTCACCGCTCTTCCCTGCCTTCATTAATCTCCCTTCTCTGCTGGCCAGCCTGATCAAATCCAGATTTTATGATGATTGCAGCATTTAAAAGGCCATTTTTCTGACCTCTGCTCACCCACCAGAAGCTCATACAATAATTTATAGGAGAATTACGTGCAAACTACAAGGGAAGAGCTACCTGAATGTACCTGTGATACCTGAAACGTGAAAGGGCAGTAATGAATCAATGAGGTATGATGATTTATTTTGTTCCTCAATGTGGGCAGAGGATTACATTTCACAAAAAGTCACACCCAAAATTCATTATTATTAACACTAGTTTAGAGTCCAGACCCTGAATTTGCTTTCACTGTTCCAGACTCCAGTGATGCTGTGCTTTACCCATGCCATTGACCAACACTGCCATTAGAAATGGTCATACTGAAGACTTTGTCGACATTCCGTGTGGGGGCTTGTTAGGTCTTTGTCCTGCATGAAGTGCCTTGGTCCACTGTTCTTCTTGTTAATAGATGAGTTTCCATGGCAAATGAGTCTCGCACAAGTCTAAGATAACTCTGTGTAAGGCCAAGCATTGAATGATGGCTGTAGGTTTGAATTTGTGGCTGAACTAGTTGAATCCACTCATTTCAAGAGCTATGTACGTAGATTTGGAGAGGCGCATTGTCTGACATGGATGACAGACATTTTTTTTCCATATCATTTTACCAAAGAGGTCTGTTCTTTCTGTTTAGAAAGCACCACAAATATTTAAATAAAAGGAAACTATATTAATTAACTGTCAAGAAAAGGATGCAATAACGTTTGATCAGGAATAATAAGGCCAAGCGGCAGTAACACAAGTGTTGAATACGGAAATGGAAAATGTAATACCGGCTTGAGGATAAATGTGTTTCCATATTCAGTTATGGTAATTCATGTACATTATGCAAGAAGTTTCATGGTAGTTTATCAACAACTCTGTCATTGCAACAATCATGGATTATTCTGCAGGTGGAACAGCACTATTAAAGGAAGACATCAGTTCAGTTTCCGGTATTTGCAGAGCCTGTGTGAATGTTAATTTGTTCATTCATTCATTTTCATTCTTGCTAAATCTAATTCAGGGGAACAAAATGGGCAGAGCAGGAATAAACCCCAGACAGGGTGCCAATCCATCACATCACACGAACATGACGAACATCCTTTCAGCATCTGTTCACTTCAACGACTGAGGTCTTAACATTGTAATAAATTATAATAGGAAATAAAAATCTGTCTTTTAATTCTGGAAGTTACGGCTGAAAAGAGCTGGTCAACTCCACAGCCAGTCGATGAAGTGGATCCACGAGCAGAGGTGGGAGTTTTAGAGCCAAGGTCTGTTATTCGTGTGTGTGTGTGTGTGTGTGTGGTGTGTGTGTGTGTGTGTGTTTTTCTCTCCGAGCGTGTTCTGGCAGTTCCAGCCCTACACATGATGTCATCTGCTGTAGCTCCACTCAAGCTGCTTCCGTCATCAGCTCCAGCCCCACCATACCCGGGCCACTTAATGTCGATGTGCATACTTCACATTTTATTCGAACTTTGACTCCATGACTTTAGTTTCGCTCTTAGATTTATCATCTACGCCGCCCAAGGAGGTCGGGTCCCTTTTTGAGTCTTGGTCCTCCTAAGGTTTCTTCCTAGAACTCAGGGAGTTTTTCCTTGCCACTGTCACCCTAGGCTTGCTCAATTTTGGGATTGGACGTAGTTATTAGGAGATAATCTAAACTTGTAAAGTTGCTTTGAGACATGCTCCATTGTAAAAAAGTGCTATATAAATAAATCTGACTCTTGACTTGACTTGACGTGTGTGTGTGTGTGTGTGTGTGTGTGTGTGTGTGTGTGTGTGTGTGTGTGTGTGTGTGTGTTTACATGCCAGTCCTATTGTAAGTAGTACTCCTTTGTTTGAGCTACTACCTATATATTCTCTCTAACCTATAACTATATAAGCTGGTTCACTTTCACTCACACAGTCTCTGTTTCATCCGGCTGATCCTCCGTGTTGTTCTTAATACTGTCTATCGATGCATTTTTGGTTTCGTCAAACAAAAGTTTCAGGCCCATCATACCATCCTCTTAAGGTTTGTGGTTTGTGGTTTTCAGGGTCGTAACAGTACATTAGTGTACTACCTCTGACGCATTGACGTATCGTTTGTATGCAGTTTTCCTGTGAAAATACCTTTTATATATACATTACAGTAGCTGATAAAAACAACGTGATTATGGCAGTGTCTGATCAGCATCGATTTCTGATTAATGTCCTCCTTCACAGAACATGATGGGATAATTAAATGGTGCATACCTGTATGTTTATATTAAGTCACTGAATATAAACATAGCTGGTAATAATGGCTATTTATTCAGATATTTAATCAGTATTAGAACATCTTACTGTTTAATTTCCTTCATATTTGGTTAAATAATTCTCCTGGCCCTTCCAGAGGAGAATGAGTTTCCCATTTTAACCTTGCTCCTCTCAAGGTTTCCTTGCCACCTCCGAATGGTTATAAAAAAAATCACAATATAAATAACTTAAGCAAGGTAATTTCACTCTACTGTATTGTTTTCTATAAAACAAGAAACCCTGGGAGGCTGTGCGTAAAACTGCAATCCCAGCCAGTATAAAGCTGTTACTGGAAACGAATGAGTAGATGTTTGAATGAGAATCCGAAGTCTCATTCATGCTCATTTTCCTCTGTTACTGTACGTGCCTGTGGTGGGACAGATTCTCACTATTAAAGCATGTCCTCAGTCTGTATGTGTTTAAATCTCAGATTGCAGTATCAAGCAGCAAAAAGCAGACCTAACACTTTGTCATCGTAAAGTAGAAACGAATATGACTACGTGACACGACCCCGAGACAGGAGTGGAAATGAATCTCTTCGGTTGGAGTTATAAATAGTACATAATTGTTTCTCATGCGGCGCTAGGCCTCTCTGAACGCCTCTGAAAGCAGGGATGAGCTGCAGCTGGAGAAAAGCCCTCAGCTCACAGATTAGGTTCCATACGCTTGCTTTGTGAGGAGTCTGGTGGGATTTTCACATTCAGAGGAGTTATTGAAGCGTGCTGCGGACGAGCACACGTGCAGTGTCAGGAACGTTTACCGTCAGCCTTTATGGATTGGGGGTTACTGGACACTGCGTGGTGGAGCCAGGGGAACTACCAGTTACCCCCCTACTGCACATCGTACTGACTCTTTCGTCGGAATATTTTGTAGTTACAATACTGTGCAAAAGTCTTAGGCTGCAATTAGATTTGTTGTTTTAGCAATGATCATATATAACACATTGTCAACGACTGGACTCAAACAATTCAACCTTGGATTTGTCTCTCCACAATACTCTTTTCCGCTGATTTTCATTCTAGGGCTGCAACAACGAATTGATAAAATCGATAATAATCGATTATTAAAAGAGTCGACAACGAATTTCATTATCGATTCGTTGTGTCGCATGATTTATGTGTCCCCCGCCTTATCATATCCGCTTACGTTACTTGCGGCACTTGCGGTCAGCGCTGGAAAAAACCCCACAAGCGATTGAACGAAGCGAGGCGAAGCTGGCGCGGACTTCAAAATAAGTTAGCATTAAAGCCATGTCCACACGTACACGGGTATTTTGTAAAACGGGGGTTTTCAAATTCGTTTATAAAAAACATCCCGTCCACACAAGCACTGTTTAAACAAAAAACCTCGTTCACATGAAAACGCAAAAACGCACACAGTCGCTGTCAAGAGCAGAGCCAAACCAGCAGTCCTATATGCCGGCGAAGCAGCTCACTCAACGACAAACAGCAACGTCCTATGCATACGAACATTTTCTCGCTATTCTTCTTCAACAACCACTTCGTTTTGAAAGCTGTCCCACCAACAAGAGGTCCGACCGGGGCTCGTCGAAAATCGGCGACGCTGGGGGCGGGAACTGCTTTGTGGGTGTGATGGATATAGTAGTGACCTCCGTAGCGCATTCTGATGCCTCTGTTCTTCAGTGTAATGAAAAAGTAATAATTGTAAATGTATTTGTAGATTTGTAACAAGTTCGGTCAGCAGTGTTACAGCTGGCACTATTTTGGCTACGTCCGCTATTGCACAAAATCGCCTCATGTAAACCAAGGAGATAATGGCGCACAAATGACGTTACAAGCAAGAAACTCCGTTTTCCCAGTCCATATGACAATGCTGGAATGCTGTACAACAGAGTTTCTGAAAATCTTCACCCTGGAAGGAGTTTTGCAAAAAAAAGTCCGTTTTCAGTGACCTAAAACGCCGTTTTCGTGTGGACGAACGGTCAAAACGCATAGAAAAAGCTACGTTTTTTTTTTTTTTTAAAACCCGTGTTCGTGTGGACAGGGACATAGTCTCTAAAAAAGAGAGCCAGCTTTAGCCAGGAGCATGTTGACATGCTAACATTTTTGGATTGTAATGCAAAGTTCCTAAAGAAAGGGAGTGAATGAGTTTGTATGTAGTGTTTGCATCAGAGATGCACCTATTTTTCTTTATTATTTAATTTGGTATTTTCATTTATTAATAAATTAAATTTTTTATTATTCATTTATTGTAAGCACTTATTTGCTCTGTTATTTAATGTTATATTTCTGAATAAAGAAATTTTTTTTTAACCCGATTCATCGACTAATCGAAAAAATAATCGACTGATTGATCGATTATTAAAATAATCGTTAGTTGCAGCCTTACTTCATTCCAGTATTTGTGAGCTTTAGCCTATATTAGACTTTTCACCCTTTTTCCCTTTCCGAAAAAGTTATTTTTTTGGCTGCCACACTTACAAAAAGACCATTTCTGATCAAGCAGACTGTACAAGGGTCAACTTGGCATCTCGATGAAGCTGCCAGATGCTGCTACTGCTCAAGTGTAAGGGCATGTCACACTAAATACTTGACACTGTAGCCTGCAGAAACAGTTTTTTAATACTGCATACAAATTTTGTTGTATCTGGTTGTATTCTAATAAAGAGACTGAGAAAGAACTATATTTGGCATTAAATAATTGCTAAAATAATGATCCGTCTAATCTGTATGTGTTCTCTGTTTGAACTGCATGTTGCACCCTTCCACTTTCAATTGTGATGACTGGCACTGCCACCACATCTGGACTTTAGTTGCCTTGACATCGTTTTGAAAAAAAATATATACACAGTGAAACCATGGTGATGTGCATAATACTGGAATGTGTTGGAGGATTTGTGGATCTTTACTGTATTGTTGCTGCTGGGGTTATCATCATAACTTTAGTAGCACTAGTAGAAGTAAAACACATTTCCACTGTTTCTGCTCTTGTAGGTCCTAAACGTCATCCCTGATTTTAACTCTCTGAAGCTCTAAGTTTGTGGTTGATCTCATTTTAGTGAAATGTGATCAGCTGTAGATTTTGAGTATTCCAGCTGGAGTTGCATCTGTTGCAACTTCCATTCAGGTCTGAAAACCCAGCTGCCTTATTATTCAACTCCGTCCCTCCCTCTGTCCTCCTTCAGTCCGTCGGTTTTGTATCCTTAAGCTTGCACGATCCAAAACTCACCGCTGTGTAACCCTACAGAGATGCCACAGCCGATCATCTCAATGTCCTCCCCCGTCTAACACATTCATCTACGCACTGACCCAGAACATGGTCTGCTGGTAGTGGTCAATTATCCTGCAACCTCTGCATGGATGTTTGTGCCCATGTCCTGTCATTGCCAAGTGACAGGCATGCCATGGTCAATGAGGTAAATTCTGGCTGAGCAATCACAAACTTGCTCATATCCAAAACCCTCATAAAAGGCAATGTATTTGATGGGAAAAATGGAGCATTGTGGGGTTTTTTTTCACTTTCTTAACCCTGCTTATTAGTCTGTATCTTCATCTGGTACTGCAACAGCGATGCCCAGCCAAACGATGGACTGGTGTCTCAACCAAGTCATGCTTACACCTGTGATCTGTGTTCTTTGGGGATAGGTGACAGACCCCCTTGACCCTGATCAGGAAACCTGGCAAAGAGTAAAAATTCCTGTGTTATCCAGAGCGACTCACTATTGATACAAACAAGATACGATCCAAGCGGCTGATTGCTAAAAGCCTTGCTCAAGGGCCCAACAGTGGCAGTTTTGGCAGACAAGACTTGGATCTAGAATTGGTATAAATCAGAAACTAACTACATCTTTGTCCCTTTACTGAGGGGACTCTTTTGGGGTTTTTTGTTGTTGGGAGTTTTGTTTTTGTGTGTCGGGAGTAACATTGGAGATGTGGTTTGCTGAAACCACTGAAAACAACTCATGCCACCTAACTTTTTTTTTCCAGTTTCTGCAACAGTTTATATGTCAGCTATAAAGATATCCTGTCTTGGTGTGTTTATACTTGCTTGGGCCCTGCTTGGGCCAGACCAAGTCAGAAAAGATATTGTTGCATGTTAGTCCTGGAAATGTAAAACAAAAGTCCAAACAAAAGTCATGTGAATGAGGTTAAATTACGTGTTTTTAAGTATTGCTTCACACTTTGTTAAGTTTGCTTACATGTCTTCAACCATCGATCAAAACCTTTTCAGGGGTCTCTGTCTGGCTGTTTAGTGCACACCGGGGTACAAATAGCAGCGCCCACACTCGTTCAAATGAACCTCACTACCGGAGAAATCGCGCCAGGTTTTGTTTTTAGTCGAAGCTAACCTGTTTTGGGAGCGGAATAGGAAAATCAACTGAACCATTCAGGTAAATTCAGTGATATCACAAATTTGTGCACAATAAAGTCTTAATGGTATTCTGTTCTCTGTTCACACAAACCCATATTACCATGTGAGGAAGAGAGAGACTGCCTTATTAATAAAAACGAACCAGCACCCCGAAGACATGAGTACTGCCACGAGGTCTGAAATGGAGATAAGGAAAAGTATGTCTGAGGGATTAGAGGAAGATGCTCACACTCCTTAGGTCTGTAGTCAATTCATTCATGATCAAACCTGCTGAAACCCAGACTGCCCAGAGACATTTGACTCACAGTTTTGATGTGGTTGTGATCGTAGCTTGCGTAGTGTGTATCCTTCCCAATCTTTTGGTTGTAGACATTAAGAGAAAGTTGTGTACTTCTTTCAGCTTTGAGAGAGAGAGACAGAGACAGAGACAGAGAGAGAGGGGCTGTGATCAGTCTTTTTTTTCTTTTTCTTTTTTAACAGGGCGATAAACTAGGTCACAAGCTGTCAGTCGGGAAGCTCGGTAACATATCAGGAGTTCAAATGGGGTGATGATGCTTGGGCTAACGCTCATCAGTTCATATGCATATTTCAGATCCAATTTCCATAATTAATGAAAATGTATAAGAACGTAGCCGTCCAGTGTTCACATATTAATGCACTTCTATATTTGGTCTTTCGCCCTCATAAAGTAGAGCTAAAACTGGCTTTTCTTTGTGGATATGTTTGTCACAGGGGTGGCATGTTCAAGGGAAGATGATTGTAGAAGAGCATCATTATGGTAATTAGTCATTAAGAGCCACTGTCGCACCGTCGGTGTGTGGTGGTGTTTGTTCTTTAGGGAACATGTATACCATTCTGTTTTTCCTGACGGCGTATTTTTTTAACAAAGAACAAAGGAAAGACAAATATGCACCGTGCCTCATGGTGATTGAGGCGATGTCTTAACGTGCGCTAAAGAGAGAACCAAGGAACAAAGTGAAGACTAGAGAGTGCGAGAGCAGTGCTTGACATTATAGAATGCAAGAAAAGGTTTAATTAGAACTGTTCCCCTCAACTCGCACAAAATGAATCACACACACACGCGCGCGCACGCGCGCACGCACACAAAGGCTCAGTAGAACGTCCATCATGTTAATTACTACCTCAGGGCGGAGGACAAGCCAACCATAGAGGTACGAGTGAACGCAAGCATGGCCCGGCGTAGAGCTGTGAATTTAAATTGCTCAGAGAAGCTCTTACCGAGGATGAGTCAATATTTGAAATATCTGAAAATACAACAACGCTTAAATAAAAGTTCAAATAGTGCTTTTGTAGTATAACCAGCTCCAAAATTATTGTCAGTCTCAGTAAAAATCATTTAAAAAGCATCGTGAAGTACATCTTTGCACTTAACTGGTATGAAGTCACAGATCAGTAATTATTATTATTATTATTATTATTATTATTATTATTGTGTGTCTGCTGGTGAAAATGAAGCAGGTGGTGGCCACAAGATGTATGGAGGCATCCCCTGGGCTATGACTTGGGCACTACCAAAATGGAGGAAATAGTTTTGTTCATTTGTATGTACTGGGTGACAATCAAATATTATTTCAATAGTAACTTTAAAGTTCCAATAGTAATCTGGCCTTAAACACTCCAACTGATGCCTAGACAAATGACAGCACCCTCTTCATCCATCTCTCTTCATCTAGCTTATCCTGGCTCATTTCTTACCCCATCCATTAGTCTTCTGCTCCTGTGCTGAAACATTACTTACTCCAGTCTGGATGCTGTCCAGCCAGCAGCTATTAGTGATGAGGGACCATGGTCTTCAAGCGCATAGAGTTACAGGAATGAACGAAAACAATCTGGGAATCTTTGCAAATTTTCTGAAGGATCTGTGGATTGATTTTCTTTTTTGTCATGGTTTGTTAAACAAGTTATTTTCACACAAATTGAATTGAGCCACTTTAGCCTGAAGTGCTAGGTCGAAGTTTGATTTTTACTGTACAAAATGCACTTGATTAACTACTGAGGGCGAGAGCGGGTGGCGTGTGCCGTGTGTGTGTGTGTGTTGTGTGTGTGGGTGTGTGTGTGTGTGTGTGTGTGTGTGTGTGCACGCGCTGCTTCTGGTGGCAGTGTGCAACAGTGTTGTACCCTTGCTATCTAAAAAGGGTGTGTCCGCTGATCACTCTGAGTTATCCCAGCATTCCCGAAGAGTTACAAGAGTGGCTCTGCTCAGGTTACAGTGGGTGTCTGAAAGTTTGTGAACCCTTTAGAATTTTCCATATTTCTGCATAAATATGACCTAAAACATCATCAGATTTTCACACAAGTCCTAAAAGTAGATAAAGAGAACCCAGTTAAACAAATGAGACACACAATTTATTATGCTTGGTCATTTATTTATTGAGGAAAATGATCCAATATTACATATTAGTGCGTGGCAAAAGTTATGTGAACCTTTGCTTTCAGTATCTGGTGTGAATCCCCTGTGCAGCAATAACTGCAGCTAAACGGTTCCTGTAGCTGTTTGATCAGTCTGCACACCGGCTTGGAGGGAATTTTAAAGCCCATTCCTCCGTACAGAACAGCTTCAGCTCTGGGATTGTTGGTGGGTTTCCTCACATTAACTGCTCGCTTCAGGTCCTTCCACAACATTTCCAATTGGATTAAGGTCAGGACTTTGAACTGGCTATTCCAAAACATGAACTTTTATTCTTTCTGTAACCATTCTTTGGTAGAACGGCTTGTGTGCTTAGGGGCGTTGTCCCATGCTGCATGACCCACCTTCTCTTGAGATTCAGTTTCATGGACAGATGTCCTGACATTTTTCCTTTAGAATTCTCTGAATATAATTCAGGGGGAATTCATTGTTCCATCAATGATGGCAAGCCGTCCTGCCCAGATGCAGCAAAACAGGCCCAAACCCATGAAACTACCACCACCATTGTTCTCACAGATGGGATATGGTTCTTATGTTGGAATGCAGTGTTTTCTTTCTCCAAACATAACATAACTTTTTTTTAGACCAAAAAAGTTCTGTTGTGTTCTCAACCGTCCACATAACATTCTTCCATTAGCCTTCTGGCTCGTCCACGTGATCTTTAGCAAACTGCAAGATGATGCAGCAATGTTCTTTTTGGAGAGCAGTGGCTTTCTCCTTGCAACCCTGCCATGCACACCATTGTTGTTCAGTGTTCTTCTGATGGTGGACTCATGAACATTAACATTAGCCAATGTGAGAGAGGCCTTCAGTTGCTTAGAAGAGGACCCTGGGGTCCTTTTGTGATCCTCGCCAAACTATTACACGCCTTGCACCTGGAGTGATCTTTGTTGGTCGGCCACTCCTGGGGAGGGTAACCAATGTGTCTTGCATTTGTTCCATTTGTATCATGACATGTGTGGGCCCCCACAGTCACAAAGGCACATGTGTCCAACAAATCCTCAACATACACAATCTGTCTCACTGTGGATTGGTGGAGTCCAAACTCTTTAGAGATGGTTTTGTAACCTTTTCCAGCCTGATGAGCATCAACAACTCTTTTTCTGAGCTCCTCAGAAATCTCCTTTGTTCGTGCCATGATACACTTCCACAAACATGTTGTGAAGAGCAGACTTTGATAGATCCCTGTTCTTTAAATAAAACAGGGTGCCCACTCACACCTGATTGGCATCCCATTGATTGAAACACCTGACTCTAATTTCTCCTTCAAATTAACTGCTAATTATAGAGGGTCACATACTTTTGCCACTCACTAATATGTAATATTAGATCATTTTCCTTAATAAATAAATGACCAAGTATAATAACTTTGTCTCATTTGTTTAACTGGGTTCTATTTATCTACTTTTAGGACTGGTGTGAAAATCTGATGATGTTTTAGGACATATTTATGCAGAAATATAGAAAATTCTAAAGGGTTCGCAAACTTTCAAGCACCACTATATGTCAACCAAACAGTTTAATCTTTACATTAAGAACTAATTGATTTTAGTTCTATGTATTTGTGAAAAGGGACATATTATGTAAAACTCACCTTTTCAGTGTTTGTGCCTTCCAAAAAATAAACTGTGAAATAAGACATGGTCTTTTTTCTTCTTTTGTTGTCACATGCAGGCTCACTGAAATGAAGCTATGTGCTGTTAAACGTCTGCATTACGTTCTGTGAGACCGGATATTGACTGAAATGGACTTTCCTCAGACATTACCGTAGTCAAACAGTCTTTTTGGCTTCTGTAATGTAAATATACAGGGTATTTTAACAACCTCCGAAGCCTAAATCATAATCCTGTGAAGTATGATATTAGATGTTATTTTTGAGGAAGTTATCTGCGTTACTAGCTGCAGGTTAATGCTATTTGTTTGTTAGCTGAATGTCTGTTAGACAAAATGAGCAAAGAGCTGTAGATGTCTCAAGATTTCTTCCTTGTTGCTGATGTTATAGAGATTCCCAGAAAATGTATTACTTGCTGTGACTCACTGAGGTGGCACATTAACATTTAATGGAACAGGCTTCCAAACCAGCCTTTCTGTTCAGTTCGACATTCCCCTGCTCCGCTATACATTCACATCATTCCAGTTTCTAAAAAAACAGGATTTTTTTCTATGCATTAATGGAGTTGTATTGTACAGATTTATGATGGTGATACGTTAAGACAAATCCATCATAAGTTAAATGGATCATGAACTGGGGTGTTTGGTGTATTATAGCAGAGTCGAGGCTGAAATTGACTTTTTACTTGCCAGCTTCTTGTTTGCGTTTTCCGGGCCACCTTATGTGACTGCGGTTAAGTTATGGCGCCTGTAGATGGAGATTCCGCCTCATGATAAGTAATTATAAGTAAGTTTGTTTAAAACCCGTACATTAACCTACATATGGCCAAAATCATTAACACAGGATTTTTTGCTTTCCCATTTTGCTTTCGGTTGGCTCTTATAAATGAACCTTTTTAGGACCCATGGAGACTAATTTGCACAAAGAATGCAGTGCTGTAGATGTAAAAAAAATAAAGACAAACACGATAAACACAGCGCAGATCTTCTGAGCCATCATGAACCTGAATCGCTGTGTACCGGGTCATGAATCATAAATTGAGTTTAGGCTGAAATGAGTCGTGCGGAGTACCGACCAAACGACATGAACCGAGACACATTTCTCTAGTCCAAATGAGTTCGGAGGTAGTTGAGAACTGAGGTACTGCTGTACTAATAAAAAGGAAGAGAGTAACAGTTTTTAATTAATTTTATTAAATGGTTCGAGCCTTTCTGAATACAAAGAGAGCTGGAGCATAGTTATGATGTTTGTCTTACTTTTATCGTTGGTTTTCATCATGAAGTCAGCTAGTAATTTGCAATGGCAAAGCTCATTTTGAAGGTTTAATTGTGCCTATGAAAAATGAATCGAGAAATGCTCGTGACTCCTATTTGTAAAATACCTAGAGCTTGTGTTTTAAAGTTGTCAGCAGTTTGATGAGATGTTCAGAAGGTGGTTTAATATGGAGTTAATGTCAGAATTTTATGCACATCTCTCTACACTTAAACTGATACTGAAATCCTATTGGTTATCGAGTGGTATACTGCGCAGACCTACATCTCACAAAGAGTACACCACTGGGTAAAAACCCTGCCGGTGTGAATGCAGCATAAAGGCACCTCTGCACCAGTAATACTGCCATAGAATCCACTGCTCAGCATCAGACAGCTTTGTTCCGCGTATACACGGTTGGTTTTTGTACACTGTCCCTGCACTTGTAAATGATCATTAATCCCTGAGTGTAAGGGTTAATAGAGTCTCTCTCACTGTCTCTCTTTCTTTGTGTCCTAATGCCTTGTGTAGCAACTGCTTCTCCTAACTTCCCATGGTTCATTGTTAAGCAGTGAGCATATTATAAATAAGAGGGTGATAGAAAAGGGCAGATGCCAGAACTAATATAGAAACCTCTCTCCCACCTTCCCTCCTCTGCATCATTTCTTGTCCGTGTTTCCAGCTATAACCATAAAATTCAACTTTTCTCTAATTGGTGTGTATTTACATAAACGCACATAGTCCAGGTGATCTTACGCAGTGACAGACCACAGCGGGGGCACTGTGAGGGAATTGGGAAGGTAGTGGTGGTTCCAAGGGTCCTGGGGAAGAGAAATCGTCCTGGAAATTGTCCTAGACAGGCGGCTCAATGCATTAACCTCGTCCGGGGCCCAATATTGTGCACTGCAGATGCAACTTCCTCATCATCATTATCATTTTGCACCTTTTTTAGCCTGTGCCTTTGTTTTGACACTGCTTTAGTGCCCTTGTGCCTGACTCCTTCATGTTCTTTATCGTCTCAAACTTTTCTTTTGGACACACGCCTTCTCTTCTGTATTCAGGTGAGAGAGTTTGATGGAGCAGAACACAAGAGCAAACAGGTCACAGAAATGATGAGTTTAGAAGAACAGCAGCTACATTTTCATGCGGCTTAATAAACAGTTAACAATTCCACGGCTTTGTCAGAATAGAGGTCACTCAGCATAAAATTGCACCCAGCGAAATGTGAATCTGCTTAACAAGGCGTTAAATGCAAGACATACTTGCCGCATGAGATTTTGCATAGATCATGTACATGTGCATTTGCATCGCACTCGCTGGCTGACTGGCATGATGGTTGCAAAAAGCTCGTCTTGCAAGGAGTGCAACGCCACATTAAAAATTCTGCTAGTATTACTACTGAATGATAATGATAATAGTTGCAAGGTTGGGTGGATGTACAGTTAGCACTGAAATGTGTTAATAACTTTCTGTTTAATGGCCATCATAAGGCTGAAGACTAGGAGCTGCATCGCGATCGGGAAGAGTGACGATGTCTCGTGCATTGTTTATTATGCCATGCGAGCCAGTTGCATTTTTTTGAACACCAGAGGGCGCAATCATACGTCATGCTCTGATACACATTTAAAATTGCATCTTTATGTTTAATCGCAGGGGACTAAAGATCCTTCGTTTTAATTTTGAGTTGTTACTTTTTAGAAATAAATAAGGAATGTTTTGGCTCGTCATTAAAGATATGCTGAAGCTACAGAGCATTTCGATTACAATTATAAATCTCTTTTTAGTCATTTCTTCTAATTGCAGAGCAGTTTTTTTTTGTTAAAATATTCAAGAAAATGTACATTGTTTTGCATTGTTTACACTTCAGAAATGTCTTTTCTTGTGAGAAAATCAAATTGTGAATTCAGTATCGTGAACCGAATCGTGAGCAGAGTGTTACACATCGTTACACCCACAGTAAACACACAAACAGAGAATGCTTATCTGTAATGATAGCATCACATTCGACACAGTTTTCAGCCGCGCTTTCTAATTATTACAATTTGACCTTTGATTGAAGTGCATTTATGCTAAGAAATTTAAAAAAATTCTGTTACTGGCAAAGTCACACTTTTTTTTGTTTGCTTCTTTAACAAATGCATATGCCTTTCTGTATTTTACATCTCTAAGCTCAAGAGTATTTAAGAACACCTAAAAAGCAGGCTTCTCTGACTTCCTGTACTAGTCATTCATAAATAAATCAAAATATTAAAAGTTTTTTATTTATTTATTTTTTTAAACATTGTAACAGTTAACATTTTAATCTCCTTATTCTGGTGTTGTGGGGCACTCCGAAGCTTGTCTATGGAATATACTGGATGCAGATTACTGATCTGAACAGGGCACCACTCCATCAGCAACACAGCCCTCCCTCAATCCCCTCCCTCAGGCACAACCAGTCCTGCACGTCCTGTGATGCCTGACCTGGCTGGAAGACACTGCTGGGTCACCGGTGCATCACTCGGGCGCCTGGATTTAATGGTGCACTGAAACGAGAGAAATCTTATCTCAATGTCAACTAGTATGAGCTTGTTTTTCAATATGTTGCAATGTACAGCCACTCGTTTGGGGCAGCAGTAAACGTGATAGCCTACCTCCACGGTGACTTGGTGAGTGCCGGCAATGGCTTCTGGCGCGATTGGCTACGCCTGGCTCCCTGTGTTCTGTGGATAGTCGCCAGACCCCCGCAACCCTGACCAGTGCATAGCTGCTGAGATGGTACTTGGTTATATAATAATTCCGAATCTAAAATCAGATTGAATTCATTAATAACCTCTGAGAGTAAACAAGACCAACCCTGGAGAACCAGTGAGTATTTCTAGACATAATGGCAAATCTGCTCGGCAGTCCACTAATGCTGCTCTGTGGGCTTCAGGGGAAATAGCTGAGAACAGTGCAATGGAGAACAGAATGTTCTAGCAGGGCTTTAGATTTTTGTCTCCGCGTGCGTCTCTAAGCGAAATCATTCAATATGTGATTATGATTATTGTTTAATGCAGAGTAAACTGACATAGGGTGTGCAGACGGTACTATACTGTTCCAGGGGGACCTGGGTTTGATTGTAGCCTCCATTTAATGTCTGTGTGGAGCTATATATTCACAAGTCACTTAATTAGGTACACCACTTGTATCTACACTCATTTTCCATTCAACAGTTCCATTCACCATACAGATACACGTTGTAGTTCTGTAATTACTGACTGTAGTCCATCTGATTCTCTACGTACTTTCAGTCCAGCAGGACTACTGTGTCTGTGTCCACTCATACCAGCACCACCACCACCACATCAGTGCCACTGCAGTGCTGAGAAAGATCCTCCACAAAAATAGAGCCTGATCTGTGCTGGTCCTGTTGGGGTCCTGACCATTAGAGAACAGAGTAAAGGGAATGAGAAACAGATAGACTACAGTCTGTAATTGTAGAAAGTGCTTCAAAGTGCTTCTATATGGCTGAGTGGAACTGATAAAATGGACGACGATAGAAGCAAGGAGATGTATGACCTGCTTTATGGCAGGTAAACATAGCCTCACGTTTGGCCTTTCAGATATTGACAGCAGATGGTTACAGAGTTTAGGTTACTATTGAGTTTGGAGTTTAGATTAAATCCTTGATAATAGCATCACTGGAATTTCCTCTCATTTCCTGTATTACACATGTTAATATTGTATGAGTATGGGACAGTCACATGACAACACCATAATTAATTTCCCAATGTGCCAGCTATGCAATGTGCCTAAGTGGCATGAAGTCATCAATTTTCAATGAGCGAATGATTTACAGCGTCAGGGCAGAGCAACTGCTGGTGAAGCAAAGTAGGCAGGAACAGTGATGTGATGCACTTGAGCAGAGTTTAATTATATGCAAATGATGAGCAATCCGGTGCTAATAAATTGTTTTAGTCCCTTAACAGTAAGTGAGCAAACAAACTCTTTACAAAGGCGTGTAGAAGTTATTTCCTATACTGACTGGCCAAATAAGTTTGGACTCAAATAAGAGAAGAATTAAAGAGTCTTTGACTGGATAATCACTCCAGGGATGAATATGTTGCATCTGGCAACAATTCCTTTCACCTTAACTAATGCAGTGAGTATCTACTCATATATTAAACAAAAATGTCAGATGATGTATCCCGTGGTCGTGGAAAAGAGGTTTCTGGAAAGGTTAACAGCATGAATATTTATGTAAGGCACTGTACTACTAAACATTCTCAATATCAGTTTCCTTGACCTGGAGAAATGCACAAAAGGACTTATCTATTTTTCTGTGGACCACTATTGTTTGGCACTGTGTAGGTTCTGCAGTGCCTGTGTGCCTCCCTGTGTCATGAGCTTAAGACAGTCATCAGGATGAACTTGGTGGCATGACATGACTTGCGAATGCCCGGTATCTAGCTAAATATTGGTAATAAGGAGACGCTTAGTGTGAGGAAAACATAAATATCAACCTGATGAAACTGATATTGCCTCCTGATGACTGTAACGGAATAAAACCGAGCACGTCACCATTACGCACCTTGCTAATGCATAAAACAGTGCTGATGTCAATAACAATTAACTTGCTTTGAAAGGTGGTACAAGCCCTGACTCCCTTCGCTTGTTTGAATGCTTACATAACCTCCAGTCCTCACGTGAACGTCCGTCAATAAAGGCAGTGCGGCGCAGCAATCCGTTCTGGCTCCTGTCTGGGCTCACAACGCCAATCACTGTTAACAGAGCGCACTGACTGTCAGAAAGTGTGACTTTGCAGTGTTTTATGTACACTGACAGTCTCCTGTGGGGGATGTCTGAACGGTCAAGGCTTTAGATGCTCCTTAATAAGATGCTCTGCGGGTGGATGCCGGCCATGGTGCAGAGTTATGGGTGAGATGTTGGTGGTAAAAAGGGGGTCTGTGGCCGTTGAGCACTGGGTGGTGCTGCTTCAGGTGCAGATGGTAGATGGCATGTGTTTGTGTGGTCGTAAAGCATCAGGTGATGATGCTGCTTCAGGTGCACCGGTGTAACGTTGATTCAGTCTGTGTAACACTAGTGAACACGCTGGTGTGTGGTGAATGGATACGTACAGGTACATGTATCGTCTCCCTGCATAGCTGTGAATTATCTTGCTGTGCATCTCTGCATCTGCAACAATCTTACTCTGTTCGTCCCCTCCTTACCTTTTCTCTCTCGCGCTCTCTCTCTCTCTGTGAGTGCAGCGATCACAGCTCTCTCATTTCCGCTGAGTGCCCAGCTCTCTCTCTCTCTCTCTCTCTCTCTCTCTCTCTCTCTCTGCGGATCTGCAGCTTTCTTCGCTAACCTTTTCCCTTTCTCTGTTTGGAAGTTGCTCCTTGAGCGGTGTGGAAAGACGCTGCTGTAAGGCAGCATTAAAAACGACACTGAATTCCTGCTCTGAAGGAGGATTAAGTGCAGCGGGCACCTGGCATGCAATTAGTGGGCACGGGCTGTCAGGGATTTCTCACATTGTTTGAGGTGGATCGGAGCACTGCAGCAACCTTGGCTGAAGTGAGTGTGTGTGTGTCGGACGAGGCCAGAGATGTGCTGATCTGTGGGGGTGAGTGTGTTTGTAGGAGATGCTGAAGTTAAGTGTTTGTGTGCTAAAGAGGAATAGGTGGTGTCCTGGAGATGTGCTCTATGGGAAGGACTGTATTTGGGGTCTTTTTAGCAGGTCGGCTGTTCTAATCAATTCCAGTCATTTTCAGGTTTGTGGAACTCTGCTCTGACTCAGCCGTTAGATCCGTGTGTAAAGCCAGCTTTGCCACCCTTAGTGATTTGCCCTTCTTGTTTCATCTACAGGTACTCTGGCATCTTGACATCTTCCGCAGAAGCTTCAGACAGCTGACCACGCACAAGTGCATGGAGGACTCGTGCATCTTCTGTGCTCTGAAGGTAAGGACAGTGTCATTATTTAACTGAGAGTAGATTTATAACTGTCTGCACACACACTTGTGTGCGCTAATAATCTTTTTTTTAAACTTTCATCTAGAACATTGTGTGTCACTTTTAAATCGCAGCACTACATCCCCTTAAACTGTACTTATGGAAAGACTCAACAAGGAAGTGTTTGTAAGATTGTAAGATGTGTTTTTAGTGAGGTTCTAAAATCTATTGTGGAACTAAAGGTTTCTGAAAAAGTTCTTGTTTGGACTTTCATCGGACAGATTGTGACTGTTAATTATACAACAGAAAGTGGAGAAACTGCCAAAGTTATGTTCTTTTAAACCAAGACAAAAGTACAATGCGTACAGGAGGCTGAAGTAATTGTGTTTTATATTGTTTTAATATCCAATCGTGCATTATTATGTTTTTAATGACTGTTTAATATATAGACATGTTTAAGCTAATCATATATGAAAAAGTCCAAAGCCAATTCAGTGCAAATTTGCAGGGTAAAAGACAAATAGTTGGACAAATGGGAACGTTTGTAACCTTAACGGGGCTGTGTTGTTGTTGTTGTTTTTGTTGGTGGCTGTGTGTGTGTGTGTGTGTGTGTGTGTGTGTGTGTATCAAGTCAGAGCTCAATTTGTGCTCTTCCCACACAATTGTGGGTGCTGAATGTGTGTATATCATTTATTTATTTGCAATACCAAACTGTGCAAGTAAAACATGTGCAGACTTACCCATAGCTGTCCTCTGTCGTTCATCTGGATTTTTACTGGACTGTGGTTAAAGTACAAGCCTATGGACCAGAAGGTGGGTCCTTGAGCAAGACCCTAACCCCCAGTTGCTTGGATTGTAACAACAGTAACTCCTAAGATCAGTTGTAATTTGCTCTGGATAAGGGCATCTGCTAAATTACGTAAATGTACATTTTTAAGTACCCTCCCATGTTTACGATCTTTGGATTACGATTGTTGGACTAAGATTGTTTGGTTCGTTGTTTCTCTGGGCAAATGATACGCAAAACGATGCTATTCCTCAGATGCTGGGCACCCGGGCAGCAGCCAACTGACTGAGCTGAGCAGCAGCACTCTCTGTCCACCAATAGACTAACCACTTTCAGAACATACTTCAGTAAATTACATGAGAAATTCGACACTTATACAGATATTGTGTTAATAATTTTTCATAGCTATAGATTAATGTAAGTGTTCTAAGCATGTTTATGGTGGGCTAGGCTATGATATGCTCTATATATTAAACACCTGGGTTTATGATTGATTAATTCAACTAACAATGGGTTTATTGGAATGTAACCCCATTAAAGTGGGGAGCACCTGTAGGCTACTAGACTGCCAAGATGGTGTCATCACCATCACCAGTTAAGTCTAGCTCCAAAGAGTTGTTTTTGGTGTTTTTAGTTTGGACTAAAAGTTTTCAGGGTAGCTTTGGTTTAGCCAGTAAAAATTGAACTGACACAAGTTATGTCATTCTAAAATATTGACAAAAGTGTGTGGACACCTTCCAATTACTGAGCTCTGCTATTTCAACACTCACTTGTAAGACAGTCATAGTATAAAGCAGACATTTCTTGATTCTCCATAGACGAACAGTGGCAGTACAATGGGTTGATACCTCAGTGACTCTCCAAATGACACATTTGTAGGTTTCTGCTTCATCATTTCATCAACATTCTGCGCTGCTGTCCTTAAACAAAGTACATAGAATTGGTTTGCTAGCTTTGATTGAGAACTTGGCTTGCACGGAACCTTGACCTCAACACCATAAGACACCTTGAAAATGAAAGCACTGGAATGGCAAAGGTGAGCCATGACTTATCACTGACCTCACAGTCATGTTCCAAAATCTAGTGAGAAGCTCTCTTAGGGTGTACTCACACTAAGCAGTTTGAACCGTTTTGTTTGGCTTTCGAATTTCAAATTCGTTTGGCTAGTGTGAGTGCTCCCAATTGCGCCGGGGCACGATTCACGAATCGTCCTCGGGCCCGCTTGAAATAGGTGGGCCGGAGCGCAGTTCGCTGGACTCCAGCACGGTACGTTTGCAGTGTGAGTGCAATCGCGCTCCGACACGCTTTCGTCATCACAGACGCGCTCACACAGGACAGCGCACTTCATTGTTGTACATATGTGATCGGGTAATAACATACTTCTGTGCCTTTCTTTGGTTTCATTTTGTTCGCGCTGACACACAGCCCTAATACGCATAATAAGTGCATTGATAATGCAGCTCACTGTGTTCTGGCTTCTTATGCTGCACATTGGACTCTCTGCTTATACAGGGCTTTTTTATTTCTCTATGTGCGCACTGACACACAGCCCTAATAAGCCTTATAATAAGGTGCACTGATTATGTGACACGATGTATTTCGCCTTATCGTGCTGTACAGCGGAATTCCTGCCTGTATTTAATATGTGATTTTTTTGTTTCTCTTTGATCGCGCTGACACACAACCCTAATAAGCCTTATAATAAGTGTATTGATAATGCAGCGCGCTGTGTTCCGGCTTCTCGCGCTGCACATCGGACTCTATGCTTATACTTATACATGGCTTTTTTATTTCTATTTGTTCGCGCTGACACACAGCCCTAATAAGCCTTATAATAAATGTACTGATGATGAACTATTTTTCGGCATCTGGTGCTTACGGAGGCAGCTGCACAGCGCGCACAAAACGAAAGCAAAGAACGGCATAAACGTATGTGATTACCCGATCATATGTACAACCATGAAGTGTGCTGCGCGAGCGCGTATGGTGATGACGAAAACGCGCCAGAGCGCGTTTCTGTGTGAGGCTAGTGTGAGTGCCGGCCAGAGCGCGTTTGCCCCCCCTCCCCATTCGTGCTCCGACCCGGTTCAGGCAACCGTGCTTAATGTGAGTACACCCTTGGAAGAACAAAGGCTGTCGTAGCAGCAAGTGTGTGGGGGACAAACTCCATACGAATGGCATTGTTCTGGATGTAGCTTTTTGGGTGTCCACAATCCTTGTCTATATAGTGTGATTAAGTAGCCCTGTGGTTAATCTCTAATAGCTTCCTGTTTGATATCTAGTGCCCCATAGGTGTAAGTGCCAGCTGCGTACAGCGTCAAACAGAGTCATTTCAATTTTAGGTCTCTTGTTTATGTGGATATGTTGCTGAGCTCTGAATCTAGGTCTGGTTAAGCCATTTATTGACTAAGTAACATATTACATGCCAGTTGATTTCTTGTTGTATTGTAAAATATGCAGTGCACATTTATATTCTCATTTGCAGGTGCCCTCATCCACAACTGATACACTCCTGTATTCCAAGCAACGGTGGGTTAAGAGCCTTGCTCAAGGACCTAACAGTGGCATCTTAAAAAATGGCAGGGTTTTAGTGGCAATTGCTGTCTATTGAACCAGCATGAGGTAATGTCTACTAAGAATGATACGAAGCACGTCTTTAAGTTGTTCTGGATAAGGGCATCACAGCAGTGCTGTAAATGTAAATGCAAGCTTGGCAGAGGTGGGATAGGAATCCTGGACCTTCTGATCCACAACATATATTTTAATCCATCAGACTAAGTATGTTTTTGGATGTGTCGTGGGACAGTTTGATGCCAACACAACAGATTGGTCCGTTTCTTATGGAGTCAGTGGTTATAGATATTTGTGGCTTAACTTGTTGATAAGTTAAGTATATCTTGCCCAGTATAATGGAAACTGTATCATCTTTATGAGATTACAGTGTGGCATCATATTATAAGCAGACAACAAAACACAATTATTTGCACAAATAACTTGTTCATCGAGTGTGTTTGCATGCACTTAATAATCTGGTAACTGCAGAAAATTAGATTTTGTCAGTAATTTGATGAATGGGTTTGCTTGCACTTTGGTAATCAGATAATGGTAACGCTCCGGGTCTACATGACTCAATAATCTATTGTCAGATTGGCAATAATCAGATTTCTACTTTGCAAACAGCCAATAATCTCACAGAAGGATATGATGTAAATCTCAAACTTGATGAAATGAAATAATGAAAGTTTTGTTTCCTCCAGCATACACTGCATTTCAGTTTCCAAAAAAATGTTCGGTAGCTGTTTCACAGATGCTGCATTTAATTCCAGGATTTCCAGATACCGCAAGAGAACCAAACAACTAGATCTATAGAAATAAGCCCTCAAAATAGCAAAGTCTCTTAATAGAAGCAGACCTGGCAATCTTCCAGGTTTCCCACCTATCTTTCCCTCCTCTCCCTGAGTAACTATCTGTTTCTGCTGATGATAACGGCTTCCGATATTCACTAGTGACTAGAAAACAGGGACGTTGGCTAGACCGTTTAAGTCCTGAATGACGTCCACAAATCTTTGTCTCCCTCCATATCCTAGGTTGCATTTTCCATCAGGCTAAATGCGGAAGAGATATTTACAGGACTCGTCTGGCCTGAGAAGCTTCTTCCCTGTTTTTCTTTGAGGGACTCTAATTTTAGCTGTGTGTCTGTATTCAAAAGATTTCTTCTTGGCTTTTCTGAATATAACAACACATCAGCTGGCTACACATTATTTCCGCCTCAGTGGATAAAAAGGATGGGTATTCATACAGCACGTTCTAAAATGCTTGATGGCTCGAGAGCTTTTGTCATCCTTTCACTGATTTCTGCCATGGCATCTGTGTGACTCACGTCTGTTGACTCTCTCCTGTTGGCTCCTGCAGCTCGCCATGTCTGAGGGTTTCCACAGATACCTGTTACCTTGGCTACTTGGTACCAAAAATCTTTTAGCTCCACGATTGCTCATGGCTCTGGAGGTTTCGTGACTTATCATTTGACAATTCACTTTGATTGCCCCTGACTGCACTGTTAAAGGAATACTCTGACATTTTTCAATCTCTTACTGCATCTGTAGCGTATGCCATACAGGAAAAGTGTTTAAGCGTGATACAGTAATCTGGCAGTAAAGACCTTGACTAAAGCTGGTTTTGTATATTTTTGTCATGTGTTTTTCCCCATTATAATTGTGCATACTTTCATTAACTATATTCACGAGAATGTATTTACTTTCTCATGATTCTTCTGATATATAATTTTGCTTGGCACGCTTTGGGACCCCTTCACAAAATGGGGTGCCAGCGTGCTAACGGTGGCTGGTTGGCGGTGTGGTGATATACACTGTACAAGCACCATAATAATGACGTCTGCTACAACATTTCATTACATTCTGAACTGCTGACATTCCTCTATAGAATGACAGTTGGCCAGTGTATCTCCCATACACCTCAGCATATTCCAATTCACGATTTACTAGATCTCAATTAAATGCATCCGTTTTCTTAGAATAAGAAAGCTTGCCTGTCCTCATATCCACCATCTTTTTGATTCATGCCAGTAAGATCTGGAGTTGACTGTCTGTCAGTGTCACATTATACAACCCAAAGACGGAACAACGCAGGATCACGAGTTTTATACATCCTTTATTTAAAACCATAAAGCACACAATATAAAAGGACTTAACATGCTTTTGTCATGAAGAATGCCAGAGTTCGCTACACGTCCGGTCAGACGATCATTCAAAGGTGCAAAAGGAATGAAGTGAGGTTTGTAGTCAAGAATTGGAAGGGTGGTCCTAACCAGAATCAGGATAGGAAGAGAGATAGAAAAACTCCGTGCCATAGATTAGCTTTGGTGCTTTGCACTGACCGTTCGAACTGGTGGGAAGATATAGTGGTTTTTGGAGGCTTGTCTGGGGGTGTGTGCCTGCAGAGCGCGCTGGCAGTACCGGGAGTGTTATCACGAGGAAACAATGGCTGCACCCTACACTAATGATAAATAATACAGATCTCGAGAGCAAATCTAGTTATCTTTAAATAAAAAATAAATTGGCCTTAAACCTGTTAGTACTGAATTGTGCGTAAGATGTATTTAATTCTTTCCTAGTGCAGGCAAGCATGCCGGAGATGTCGACGAGATTAGGCTGATTAGAGATTAGGCTGAAAAATGCTTGAGTGTACTGTTAATGCGCTTTCTCTCTGTCTTTGTCCCTCTATTTGTCCAACCGTCTGTTCCTCCTTCTCTCCATTATGCATGATGTATATATCCACTTTGCAAGCATCAGTGGAATTTCCATGTTTGGGTATAAATAGCATTTCTGCTTTCCAGGCATCATTTTAGTAAGAATATGGAGATTTATATTGCTTTGATGTCATGTGGGAGAATTTCGTGATAGCCTAGCAGGTAAGGTACTGGACTATGGACCACAAGGTCCAGGGTTCAAATCCCACCTGTGCCAAGCTGCCACTGTTGGGTCCTTGAGCAAGGCCCTTAACCCACAATTGCTTGGATTGTAGGACTGTATCAAGTCGCTCTGGATAAGGGCGCCTGCTAAATGCTATAAATGTAAATTTCGGTGGATGTGGAAACTAATTAGTCAAACCAGACAAGTGTTTATGTGCTAGAACTTCATTTACGAGGTGAACATGGCATGCGGTTTTCAGCTAACCTTGCATGGTTTTAATATACTATGTGTTCACATTATGTTAGAACAAGTACTGTTTGACAGTTGCAAAAAGGGCGGTGATGACCCCGTAGCTATTGGACTGTTGATCAGAAGGTTGAGGCAAGCCGCCACTGAGGCTCATAGTTGCTACGACTGAAACTTGTGCCAGTGGAATAGATATGAAATGGATTACAAACTGAAATATCTAGTGTAAAAATAACTGCTGTATTTTATTTACCCATGTGTTTAGCTATAATAAAAGCCATGTCTGAGGTAGCTGGCAAACTTCCAAATGTTCCAAAACAGCTTTTCCCAGTCCCAGTGTCCAAGAGAGGAATCACAGGGTAAGCATATTAGTTCACTGCTACATGTACTGTAGATACATATACATACCTCTGAAAGATACACACTTCCCAATTGTTTCTCCCTGCACACGTCTCTCACACTTCATTCCCATCCAAACTGCAACCTGTGGTTTACTGACAGCTGTATAATTGCTTCACTTAAAACAGTTAAAACAGCTTAATTGTCCAACTTAAATTACTTTAGCTGTCACAGTTTTCAGAATAATACTTAGTATGGATTAATGTGTGTGTGACATAGAGTGGACACTGTGTCTATGTACTTGTCATTAAGTGTACTTTTAAAAATTACACTTGGGTAAAATTGTGCTTTAATGGATATATACAAAAATCAAACAAATGAAAGAGCAGTTGTATGTTATTTTCCACTAATGTTACTAAGTACTGAATTGAGAACTGGCTTGGACTCTCAGAAACGGTTCTTAAGTGGTTCCGATCATATTTTTGTGTAAATGGACACTGCTAATTCATAATGCAGCTGCCAGAGTTCTTTTAAGTATCACAGAGCCCCCTTGTTTCAACAAGCAGTTTTTTTCTTCTTCCAAACTCTGCTGTAATTTATGTTAAACATTGTTATTCACTTCTTATTGAACAAAGCAAAATTAAGTGACAGATTATTACAAGTGACATGCATTATGTATTTCAAATTTTCTGGCTCAAGCATGCCTCATTCATTTGGCTTGCTGCACCCCTGCAATAGTCCTAGCTTCTGCACCCCCTCTTCGGGAACCAATGCACTGAGCACATAGAAAAAGTGTTTAGCTTGTATGCTGCTCTTAGAACCAAACCACACAGAACATTGGAAGAGCCTTGGCATTAGATGCATTTAAATCCAACTGAAAACCTTTCTATGTGACAAAGCGTTCCTTTAGTTTATTGCACCTAATTTAGCTTTACTCCACTCTCTCTGTTATCCTGCAGCTGCACTGTGTTTAATGTTATTACCATTGTTTTCAGTTTTTTTCCTTTTTCATTCTTTTAGTTTTTAAACCTTATTCAATTTTAGTTGTGTTTGTGGTTGTGAATTCTTATTACTTCTCTGACATGTTTAATTTAATAATATTGATATTTCAATATTTATAAAGCACTTTGAATGGCCCAGTGTATAAAAAATTTGTATACAAATGTTTTCACTCTGCTAGTTAATATATGGAGAAGCTACAATAGAGTATTTTCTTTACAGTTAAACCTCTTTCTAGTCACTTCTGTAAATAAAAAAGTCTTTAAAAACGTATACAAGAAACCGTGACCTTGCTATCGTGAATGAAATTGAATCGAATCGCTACCAGACGGTATCGTTTCACCCCTACTGACCTCTGTGCCACTGCACAACCCCGCTAAGACAGCCGTACAGCTTTAGTGATATTTTAGTAAATGTTTGTGTTTTTTTTTTTGCCTAAAAGACATGAATAGGAATAGGATTAGGATGTGAAAGCTGGTTGCTCTGCTTGAGCCTGGGTGGAGCAACCGGTTGTGGAGAAACCACAGGAGTACACTCTTCTAGGTCTTAGCAGATTGAGGATGACTCAGACGAGGAAGCCGAGGACAGTCTGCAGTGACATATGAGAGCAAGGGAGCCTTCTGGTGCAGTGTGAGAAGGAGGATGAATCTGATGATGACAGGCAGGAGGAGGTTAAGTCCCGAAAAAGCAGACATACGGTGACGCGTGTGGATGTTTAGTACATGTGGTGAGGCGTAAGTGTGCTGGCTGTGAGTGTCCATGTGTCACTGTATGGGTGCGAGGACAGAGCCGAGGTGTGAACAGGCTTGTCACGACACCATTTGGATATTTGATACCTACCAGGTACAGCATAGCAATATGCTTGCACTTCTCACGGTACAATTAAAATGGAAAATACATTAAAATAGAAAGTCAGAGTTATATCTTGATACGTGTTTGTGTAGGAGAGTGGTTGCAATTTGTTGTGATTGGATTGCGGCACCCCTCTCTTTCTCACTCGCGTTTCACTCTCCATCTCTCTCTCTCTCTCTCTCTCTCTCTCTCTCTCTCTCTCTCTCTCTCTCTCTCTCTCTCTCTCTCTCTCTCTCTCTCTCACTCGTCCTTTATTAAGTGAATGGCTGAGATGCTGAGGCAGCTGAAATCATGCAGTGCTTCTGGCCCGTGCTCCCACTATGATGGGCAGGACACTCACTTGCACAGGAGGATTTATGAATGCCAACGAAGATCTGCTCCTTTCTCTCCTTTCCTTAGTCTCCTTCACATCATCTCTTCATCGCAGTTCCTCTGTTTGTCCTTCGTCCTCGGTCTCTCCTTTTCTCACAAGCTTTATTAATCCGCTTTGCATGCATAAATCCAGCCATCCATATTCTGTTAGAAATAAAGCGTTTCCTCTCTAACAATCTGCGTAATAACATTATTCGGTTTAGTGGAAGCACGGAGCAATACTTTGGCATGCAGATCATTAGTTTGGAGCAACAGAAATAAACAGACATCGCCAGCTGACTGGTAGACATGACTAGATTGGGACTGAAAAGTCATGCCTCTTAAATAGACTGACTTGTCTAATTGAAAACTTGATGTCCTTATAATGATGGTAATTAAGATGTCGTTATTATTTTCCCCGGAGGAGAACGGGTGTCAAGTCAGAACAACCATTTGGACAGAAAATGAGGTCTGCGACACCACTTATCATCTGTTCTGACTGCCATGTTTACATCTTCGTTTTGGCAGTTTTGTGCTTGTTTACATGTCCGGACTGCAGTCTCACTTCACCTCAAAATGAGAATTTGCCCAGTGAATGTTAGATGTAGAATTGTTTCTTGCTCCAAATGTAGGCTGACAAACCGAGATGTGCTTGCTTGTTTAGATTTGAACTGTTGGCTTTAATTGTGCAGATAAGCAATGGCTGTGACACATCAAGGCGATGTTGAAGAACTAGTGCTAGCTAATTATTGCCTCATGTTGATTAATGTCTTAGCTCTCTCAAATGACGCAAATGCTACTGCTGATGACTCACACTGTCGTACACTCTTCACCTGTGCAAACCTGCAGGAGGCAGTAGGTGGAGTGCAATGTTTTTATCCATATGGACTTTTACATTTAGTCATTTATGCAGAGCGAAATAACATAACTGGTCGGGAGGGCGACACAGTGGCTCAGTAGCACCATCGCCTCACAGCAAGAGGTGAAAAGGCCTGGGTTTGAGCCCCGGTGAAGTCTGCATGTCCACCCTGTGTCCTCATCGGTTTACTCTGGGTGCTTGATTGGCCCAACTTCAGTGTGTATTAGGGGTGTCAAGATGCACTATGATGCAAAAACAGGACAATGTCTATAGTCGGGCAGGATGTTGCATTGTGCAGATGGATCGTGCATTCTTGATTGTACCATCATTAAATGCAATTCCGTTTTTGCAGTCATACTCAGTCAAACTCTTCCAACTTTTAATTGCAGAGGACTAAAGACTTTTTTTGTTCATTTTTTTATGCAAAAAACCTACACATTATTTTGAATTATTATTCTTCAGATATTTAAAAAAAATCAATCTTATTTAAGATGTGGTGAAGCTACAGCAGAGCATTCTATTTCTCTTTCTAGTAATTACTGTAAATTGCTAAATCATATACAAGAAATTGTGTGTTGGTTTTGCATTCCACTTCAGAAATAATAAAGGAATGTGTATCTGTCGCTAAAATGGTCGTTGATGCTAATTTATTTGTTAAATTAACCAAATAAACAAACAAAAAATAAACCATGGTTGGGATGTTGAATATGCAGATAGTCTGAGTATGTCTGTTATGTACATCATTCACCCCGCGTATTTCCTGATTCTCTCTCCTACATAATGTAATGGGTATATCATTTGGGACTTCTATCGCGTTCTTTACAATTACTGCTCTTGTACTACAGTACTGTGCAAAAGTCTCAGGCCACCATTAGATATGTTACTTTAGCAGTGGTTTAATGACAATACAGAACATGTAGTCGATGACTGGACCCAAAAATTGCAAACTTGGATTCGTCGCTCCATAATACTCTTTCAAATCTTTGTGAGTTGTAGCATGTCTTAGCCCTTGTCCCTGTTCCCCTTCAGAAAAGGGGTTTCTTGGCTGCTGACTTCCTGATCAAGTGTTATCGGATCACACTAAATACGTGCCACTTTAGCCTATAGAAGATATTTTAGATTTTTCATTCAGCTTTTTTAACACTGCATACAAATTTCCTGTATTTTCTGGTTGTGCTCTAAGGTTTTGGCTTAAGACTTTTGCACAGTACTGTACTGTTTCTTTTTTCAGGTTACTGCCTATCACGGGTTCTTGTTTTAAGGCTACATGGGAAGACCAACTTCCCCCACAATTTCATTAAAATGCAGCACTGGAATCCTTGTCTTGGTGGAATTCAATATATTAGGCAATCAAATGATCAAATAGCTCACTACAAGATCATTCTGTTGGTTCATTAAACTCAAACAAGAGCGCCCTTTGTGTAAAACCTACTTTGAAGCCAGTAACAAAGAGCTAATAGACACTCACTGAAGCCTGTGCGTGACTAGCTATCTATTGCACAATAGTGTACTTGCTTATTTATTAGGATGAAAGATTTATGCTCACTGGACCAACGGCTTGTGTGGGCAAGTGTGTTTTGCAAAAAGAAAATATCTTTGTGCTATTCGACCCATGGCTGCCCTTTCTGATGATAGGTCGACCTCTAAAGGGATAGACCCTCTTAGCCAGCTGTCAATCAGTGAATTGGGAACATGACTGACTTCTCAAACCTCAAATCTGTGCCATTCCAGCTGTACAAATTACAACATGTACAGTTTACAAAGATGAAATGGCAAGGTGTTATTCTGTAAAATGTCTGTGTATTAGACAACGCAAATAAGTGCAACTCCACTGCAGGGATATAGGGAGTGTACTGCTGACTGTACTAGTAAAAAGTAAAAAAAAGTGAAAAGTAAATTGGTGCCTTCAGTATTTAAAAAGAAATATTGCTATAAGGAAGTGCATTTGTGTTAATAAAAATAACAACATGTCTTGTATGCTCATATTGCCCCCAATTAACCTAAACTGGGTTATTTAGAAGTAATTTCTAGTCATTTTTATTTATTTCTATTTATTTCACTTTTTACAATGGAGCATTGTGTCAAAGCAACTTTACAATTTTAGATTATGTTCTAATATCTATGGGCAGTCCCAGACTGAGCAAGCCTAGGGCGACAGTGGCAAGGAAAATCCCTAAATGTTATGAGGAAGGAACCTTGGGAGGACCGAGACTCAAAAAGGGACCCGACCTCTTTGGGTGGCGTCGATGATAAATGTAAGAATGAAACTAATTTATCTAAACAAATAAGTCTTATAGTGATAGTTCAAATAAAACTAGAATGTGCAGTTCCTGCAGAAACTGCGAGTGTGTTGCGGCGGTAACAGGATCTGAGCCAGTGCATTTTTGTGATTATAGCTTGAAAATTGACACTTGACAATAACAAAATTTTAATTTCAGGACCATTCTGCCATTAGTTTAAATGGTAGACCAAGTACAAATCCGTGTTGTAGTCACTAGAGCCCAGTCCGAGGCAAGACTGTTTTTTGATAAACCGTAGACTATTGAATGTTTTTTTTATAAACTACATGCTCGGTGTCTGTTTAGTATTTGTGCCAAACCACTAGAATGTTCAGTATAAATACAACGTTTAATACACGTGTGGTAGCATGTGATGTTTTCACATTTAATCTTTTTAAATTCTTGATAACTTTAAATATTCTTAATACACAGTCCAAATCACCAACTGTCTGCATGCAGCCATTTGCCAGAATTCACATATCAAACACAGCTGTCTGCCGTGTTTGTTTACATAAACAACCACACCTCCCCATCTATTTTGCCTTTTAAAATATAGTTAGGATGTAAAATAACTTTTGATTTTGTTATAGAAAATTCATTTACTGTCTAAACAACTCCATGATACTGTTAAACTGCAGATCAAATGTCAGAAAAGTCCAGTTTTAGCTTGCTCACGTCGTCCCATAAAATTCCATTCATTTCCAATGTAACTGGAGCTTCATGTTCTTTACCCGTGTACTCCCTACACAACGCGAGAGTCCGTGTAAAATCCACTTGAGATTTCAGGGAGGGAAGGGAGGGCTCTTGTAAATCTTCAAGCTCTAATTTGTTCGCGATCCTCCTATTTTCATTGGTTAGCGGTTTTAGTCAGCCTGTCACAGATAGAGGAACAACAGCAGGTAGGCTCTGTGTGAGAGCAGAGTGACTGATCCCTCTTCCAGTGGAAAGCAGACACCCAGAACTTTAGAACGACACGTCACTCGGCTTGCTGCGGCTCACAGAGAGCGAGGGGGAGGTGTTTATATGGCCAGCACACAGCTCACTGATAGAGAGGTGTCTTTTTCAAGCCGGTTTATTCAGATAAATAGCAAAATAACTCTGAAATGTGAAACGTGATTTATAGTGACAGGCTTGTTTTTATTTGTATTTTTAGAGGTTATGAACAATTTTGAAACGACTGTTGATCAATACTAAAAAAGCTTTGTAACTCTTGAATACTTTGTTGTATCTGTTCCAAATTTTGGATTTAGCTTTCCTAACATCCACACAGACATTTTAAACCCCCAAAATAAAATGCATTTTTTGTTTTTTTGAAATGTTTTCTGTATTTGATGTTCTTAAATGGAACCTAAATTATGAAACGATAAGCCTATATAAAGTCATCTGAATATGGCAAACAACATAAATTCTACCCATTCTTATTATTAAATGTTGAAATATAATAATGATTCTGGATTTTGCAGACACGCTCAAGTAAAGCGAGCGGGTGAAAATGCACACTTGCATTCTTAATGTCAGACTTTTCAAAGTAAAACTATTTCATTGATTTCAGTTTATACAGTGGAAAATAAGTATTTGGTTCAACTCAGTACTTTGTAACATAATCTTTGTTGGCAATGACAGAGGTCAAACGTTTCCTGTAAGTCTTCACCAGGTTGGCACACACTGTAGCTGGTATTTTGGCCCATTTCTCCATGCAGATCTCCTCTAGAGCAGTGATGTTTTGGGGCTGTCGCTGGGCAACATGGACTTTCAACTCCCTCCACACATTTTCTATGGGGTTTAGGTCTGGAGAATGGCTAGGCCACTCCAGGACCTTGAAATGCTTTTTATGGATCCACTCCTTTGTTGCCTGAGCGGTGTGTTTGTGATCATTGTCATGTTGGGAGACCCAGCCACATTCCCTCTTCAATGCTCTCACTGATGGAAGGAGGTATGGCTTAAAATCTCACGACACATGGCCCCGTTCATTCTTCCCTTAACATGGATCAGTCGTCCTGTCCCCTTTGCAGAAAAACATCCCCAAAGCATGATGTTTCCACCCCCATGCTTCACAGTAGGTATGGTGTTCTTGGGATGCAACTCAGCATTCTTCTTCCTCCAAACATGGCGAGTTGAGTTTTTACCAAAAAGTTCTATTTTGGTTTCATGTGACCACATGATATTCTCCCAATCCTCTTCTGGATCATCCATATGCTCTCTGGCAAACTTCAGATGGGCCTGGACATGTACTGGCTTAAGCAGGGGGGCACGCCTGGCACTGCAGGATCTGAGTCCCTCTCGGCGTAGTGTGTTACTGATGGTAGCCTTTGTTACTTTGGTCCCAGCTTTCTGCAGGTCATTCATCAGGTCCCTTCGTGTAGTTCTGGGATTTTTGCTCACCGTTCTCATGATCATTTTGACCCACGGGATGTGATCTTGCGTGGAGCCACAGATCGAGGGAGATTATCAGTGGTCTTGTGTGTCGTCCATTTTCTTACAGTTGCTCCCACAGTTGATTTATTGACACCGACCTGCTTGCGTATTGTAGATTCACTCTTCCCTGGTGCAGGTCTACAATTTTCTTCCTGGTGTCCTTCGACAGCTCTTTGGTCTTGGCCATGGCTGACTTTGGAGTCTGACTGTTTGAGGCTGTGGACAGGCGTCTTTTATACAGATAACGAGGTCAAACAGGTGCCATTAATACAGGTAACCAGTGGAGGACAGAAGAGCTTCTTAAAGAAGAAGTTACAGGTCTGTGAGAGCCAAAAATCTTGCTTGTTTGTGGGTGACAAAAGACTTATTTTCCAGCATGATTTACAATTAAATTATTGAAAAATCCTACAATGTGATTTGCTGGATTTTTTTTTCTCATTTTGTCTTTCATAGTTGAAGTGTAGCTATGATGAAAATTACAAACCTCTCTCATCTTTCTAAGTAGGAGAACTTGCACAATCAGCGACTGACTTAATACTTTTTTGCCCCACTGTAAATAGCGCAGAAAAGGCTGGGATGCAACTTATCAACATTCCATGCTGACCTGATATTACATCACTCTGCTCTTCACAAATGGCACACAGCTCGGAAAAAGTTTGCCAAATCCACAACTAAATGGTTAAAAATACATTTATTATATATTAAGTGCATTTACATAAATTATAGCAAGTACATTTTTTTTGTTTTAGAAAACATATCCAAAGTCTCAGAAGGTATCATATACACAGTGCAAATGTAACGTGCGCGGACAGGGCGAGACAAACACAGGCTGAGGAGAAGAGGTAATGCTGTTTATTTATTAATTATACTAGGTTGACTTGGAGAGAATGTGTCGAGCTAGAGCCGGTCAGGAACCTTGTGGCGTAGCATGGGAATGAGGGATGAGAGCGGTATAAGAAGGGGAGGCTATGGAGATGTGAATGAGAAACAGGTGATACTTAGTAGTCCGGTGATGAGGAACGCTGAAGCCTGTGTGCGTGGGGAGCCGAGTCAGTCGTGGGCGTGACAGTACAGGCGGGGACCCGTGAAGAGCCGATGGCCGGGGGTCCCGACGATGACAGACGAGGACGTCCGCGAGGCCTGGGGGCCGGGTGATCGGGGTGAGCAGCATGGAACTCCTGGATGAGGAGTGGGTCCAGGATGTTTTTAGCGTCCACCCAGCAGTTTTTCTCCGGTCCGTAGCCCTCCCACTCTACCAGATACTGAAGGCGCGAAGCCCTTCGGCGGGAATCCAGGATGCGGCGGACCGTGAAGACGGAGGCATCGTCCAGCCCGGCAGACGGAGGCTGGTCCGCCGGGGGTGTGTCCACCAGCGGTCCGGGAATCCATGGCTTGAGGAGGGAGACGTGGAAAGTCGGACAGATCCTGAGATGAGAGGGTAGGTCAAGACGGTAAGAGACTGGGTTAACTTGTCTGATCATTTTGAAAGGCCCCAAAAACCGTGGAGTAAACTGTGTACTTCCCTGGGTGCAACTGAGGGGTCCCGCAAGGAAAGCCAGACCCGATCCCCTGGGCTGTAGGCGGGAGCGGGGAGCCGGTGCCGGTCAGCATGCCTCTGGTAGTGGCGGACGGCTCGGTCAATGCGCTGGTGGACTTGGCTCCATATCTCTTCGCTGCGGCGAAACCAATCGTCAACCGCCGGGGCGTCGAAAGCGGCGGAATCCCACGGGACAAAGGGCGGTTGGAACCCCAGGACGCACTGAAAGGGTGTGAGACCGGTGGTGGAATGACGGAGGGAGTTCTGGGCTATCTCCGCCCAGGGAAGAAACTGACTCCAGTCCCGTGGGTTGTGTGAGCAGTAAGCTCGCAAAAACTTCTTTAGCTCCTGGTTGACGCGCTCGCACTGACTGTTGGATTCGGGATGGTAGCCGGACAACAGACTCACCGAGGCACCCAGCTTCTCCACAAACGCTCTCCAGACAGCGGAGGTGAATTGAGGTCCTCTGTCGGATAGAATGTCCTCCGGAATGCCGAAGAAACGGAAGACAGATTCAAAGAGGCACTCCGCCGTCTGAAATGCGGAGGGGATCTTGCTCAGTGGGATGAAGCGCACTGCCCTGGAGAAGCGATCAATCACAGAGAGGATGGCGGTGTTACCGTTGGAGAGAGGGAGGTCCGTGACGAAGTCAATTGGCTATGTGAGACCATGGCCGTTGCGGAGTCGGCAGGGGAAGGAGCAGACCCGATGGAAGAGTGCGTGGAATTTTGCTTAGCGCGCAGACGCTGCAAGAGGCCACAAAGCGGTGGATGTCTCAGCGCATGTTGTTCCACCAGTAACGGGCTGCCAAAAGGTGGTGACTACTGGTTTTTCCCTGGTTGGCCTAGCAGAGAGAGACATGGGCCCAAGTTATGAGTTTTGGTCACGGCACTCCGGTGAAACGAAACTTCTTGCCCTCAGGGCACTCTGATGGGATGCGTGTTCGAGTGAGGCTGGCATCAAGATCCTGTTCGAAGTCCCATTGGACAGCGCCCAGCACACAGGAAGCCGGTAGAATAAGCTCGGGGACCTCCGAGGCAGTGGAGGCGGGGATGAGGCTGCGCGAGAGAGCGTCGGCTTTGGAATTTTTGCTCCCGGGCCGATAAGTGATGGAGAACGCAAAGCGCGCAAAGAAGAGGGACCAGCGGGCTTGGCGTGCGTTCAACCGCTTGGCAGAGCGGAGGTATTCCAGGTTTTTGTGGTCGGTGAATACAGGAAAAAGGGTGTTTGGAGCCCTCCACCCAATGCCTCCATTCCTCCAATCTCCTACGTCGTAGTTCCGCTCCGCTGGTGAGAGCTTGTGTGAGTAAAACGCGACCGGGTGTAACTTAGGAGGGTCGCCCAGACGTTGAGACAGAACTGCCCCAATGCCCACGGATGACGCGTCAACCTCTAGAACAAAGGGGCGGTCTGGGTCGGGATGACCCAGGACTGGAGCTTGAGTGAACGCCGCTTTGAGGGCGGTGAATGCCTGTTCGGCCTCCAGAGTCCAGCTCAGAGCACGGGGGCTGCCCCGCAGTAGGGACGTGAGGGGTACTGCCGTCCGACTGAAGTCTCGGATGAAGCGCCAATAGAAATTGGCAAAGCCGAGGAAGCGTTGGAGATCCTTGACCGACATGGGCGCAGGCCAGGAGAGGACCGCCGAGACCTTGGAATCGTCCATAGCCACGCCTGTGGGAGAGGTGATATACCCCAGATAGCGGACTGTCTGCGTGTGGAATTCACATTTGTCCGCCTTTACTCTGAGATGATGTGAGTGGAGCCTTTCCAATACCAGGCGAACGTGGATGGTGTGTGTGTCGAAATCGGGTGAGAATACCAAGATGTCATCGAGGTAGACTAACACATAATGTCCCAGCATGTCCCGAAGGACGTCGTTAACAAATGCCTGAAAGACCGAGGGTGCGTTGGCCAGCCGTAAGGCATCACCAAATACTCATAATGACCTGAGCTGGTGCTGAAGGCTGTCTTCCATTTGTCCCCCTCTCTCATCGGATGCAGGTTGTATGCATTCCTGAGATCTAACTTGGTGAACCACTGAGCATTGCGGAGCAACTCGAGGGATGCTGGCACCAGGGGGAGCGGGTAGGCATACCTGCGAGTGATGAGGTTGAGCTGGCGATAATCTATGGTGGGACGTAACCCTGAGTCTTTCTTGGGGACGAAGAAAAAGCCCGCAGAGACAGGCGAGGTGGATGGGCGAATGAAGCCCAGGCCTAGATATTCGGTGACGTATTCCTGCATAGCTTTCTCTTCCGTCGGCGAGACATTATACAGCCGCGCTTTGGGCAGTTGAGCATCAGGAACGAGGTCTATGGCACAGTCATAGGATCTATGAGGCGGGAGAGGCGCCGACGTGCCATCTCCAAACACAGGTGCCAGATCCAGGTACTCGCGAGGCACGCCTGGAGGGAGGGACGATGGACCGGAGACCAGGAGAGAACTGATCTGAAGTTCTGGGCGACGCAGGCAGTGGGTTTGACAGTTAGGAGACCAGCGGGCAATGTCCCGAGCGGACCAAGAGATGTGAGGGTCGTGGAGACGAAGCCAAGGGAGGCTGAGGATGATTTGATGCGTAAGGGAGGTAACGGGAAGCAGAGCAATAGACTCCTCATGGGTGGCGCCGATGGAGAGGTGCACCGTGACAGTGATGCGAGTGAGCAGTCCCGACCCAAGCGGCTGTCCGGTAGCTGTAGTAATCCGCCGGGCCACGGGGAGTGTGGTGCAGGGGATCTTCCATCTGGTGACGATGTGGTCCGCGATGAAGTTCCCCTGCGAACCACTAGTGCAGAAGGAGAGCGCTGGGCTGTGGGCGGCCTGGTCTCGAGGAGTTGGTCCAGGCGGATGGCGAGAGCGATGAGATCCTCCCATGTGAGGTCGAGGTCACGTCCCGCCAGTTCCCTCCGAAGACCGGGACACAAGCCTTGGTGGAAAGCAGTGAGGAGCGCTGGCGGGTTCCAGCCACTCTGCGCCGCTAGCGTGCGGAACTGAAGGGCGTACTCAGCCGCCGAGCGACAACCTTGGCAGAGATGAAGCAACAGTTCTCCGGCTGAGCGACCCTCTCTCGGATGTTGGAACACAGAGCAAAATGAAGACACGAAGCGGTCATAGTCCCTCGCCTCTGCTCCTTGTTGAGATCAGACAGCAGTGGCCCAATGCAGGGCACGGTGAGAGAGGAGAGAGATCACGAAAGCTATGCGGGCCGTATCCGAGTCAGGCGGCGAGTGGACAAAGTACAGTTCACACTGAAGCAAGAAGCCCTCGCAACGATTTGGGTCGCCGTCAAACTTATCCGGCAAGGCGACCTTGTAGGGCGATGCACGAGGTGGACTAGGAGGAAGCGGAACCGCTGCCGGATGAACCACAGGAGCGGGGGGCGGCAGTAGCTGTGACACCCGCTGGGAAAGCTCTCCGACTGTGGGGACCAGGGAGCCGAGTGAGCGCTGGTTGTCCGCCAGAAGAGTGACGGCGCCGGCTGAGCTCGAAGCTCGGCGAGTTGATGTTCCAGGCCCAGGCTAGGGCCGAGATTGGATCCTACAGCCGCTGCCTCCATGTAGGCTACGCCAACTGTAACGCGCGCGAACAGGGCGAGACAAACGCAGGCTGAGGAGTAGAGGTAATGCTGTTTATTTATTAATTATACTAGGTTGGCTTGGAGAGAATGTGTCGAGCTAGAGCCGGTCAGGAACCTTGTGGTGTAGCATGGGAATGAGGGATGAGAGTGGTATAAGAAGGGGAGGCTATGGAGATGTGAATGAGAAACAGGTGATCCGTAGTCCGTTGATGAGGAACGCTGAAGCCTGTGTGCGTGGGGAGCCGAGTCGGTCGTGGGCGTGACAGCAAAACCTGCATGTGCGTGAGAAAGTAACTGTTACAATTCCAAATCGTAACAAGTCTGTTAGAATGAAGTATGCATATATTGTTGTATCTCTGTTTAAGGTGGTTACACCTCTAAAGCAAATGGTCATAATGCAGAAAATATTTTACATTTCACTTAAATGAAATTATTTTGTGGGAGATTTACATGGCACTCTGTGGGAGAAATTTCAGTACGTAGTCACGAACAAATCGCCATAATTCAAAAAGTCATGTATTAAACGTTTTGAGGATTCATGAAGGGGAATTATCACTGAGTTTCTATTAATTGAGTTTATAGGTAAAAGTATAACGATTTTAGACAAGGTTGTTCAGTGAAAACGTGAACTAATCCGATACTCAGTCAAAGTTAGAGTGTATCAGGGGCCAATTTTCATGGCTTTAGATCGAAAACTGACTGAATTACAGTCAGTGTCCAGCCAGGGGCCTGTGAGCCCTGCCAGGGATGTCAGGAGCCCAAAGGACATCGCATGTCACCTCAAAGTGTATCTGGGACCAGGTCTACCTAATATTGTGGCTATAGGTGGCTATAGCTTGATTCTTCTTTCACTGAATTTTTTTTTTTGTTCGCCCCCTTTTTGCACGTTCGATAGATTTACAGACAGCGGCGTCTCGCTCTTGCCACAGGCCACAACTTGGACCGACAGAAATGGACTAGAGTGGCACAGCGGGTAGAGCGCCGGTTCCCACTGGTGCCGAGTCCCTGCTTCCGAGTCGTGTCCATGTACCGGTGTCAGATTCCTCTCTGTCCATCTGGGTCTCCTCCAAACAGGAGCTTCCCAGTTTCAGGAATCCCTTGGGTCAAGGGAACTGTGTCGATGCTGGGATTCTCCTACTTGACTAGTCTATGGGGCCGGCGTTGCGACCATTGGGACCTTGTTTGGACTTGTAGTCAGTTAATAAATAAATAAATACACAATGCAATTTTTGGCAGAGTTTATTGTTTTTTAATTGTTCTTATTTTTGTTTACATATTACCCTCATTCTTTTAGCTGCTGGACCCCGGAGCCCCGCCACCATTCCCCCAGTCGGTTGAGGCGTGCACTCTGTACCCCGTAGGCCCAGGTGCACTGCCTCCCTTCTGTCCGGGGTCCAGCCAGCTTCCTCTCTAGGCTTTGATTTTGTAGTGGGCGGGGCCTCTGCAGAGGTCCGTCCCATTAATATCACCTGTGCAAACGAGAAAATCATTCAGAATCAAAACATCAACGTCTAGACCAAGAGAGAGATTACAATATAACAGATGAGCAGGGTTCTTACCAGTGTTCTTTTTGTAATGTATTTTGCGCCCACGCCCTCTGGTCCCTCTCCTGACCTGCTTTTTCTTCTGGTTGGGAACCTGTACGGGCGTAACGGGCGCATCATCCAGCTCCTTGATGATGATGCCTTGGGCTTTGAGGACGGTCATTAATGAAGCGTCAATTGGACCTGGAGGATCTCCGGAGGCTTCCGGCTGAGCTCCAGCTCTAGCGGTCGCCTCTGCCAGATCGTCTCCTCCGGCTTCAAAAATATCAGCGCTCATTTCTAGGTATGCATTATATATTTGTCATATACAGTCCAACATTTCTGAAACTGGACTCACCTTGGTTGTGCTTCCTGTACTGTATTTTATGTCCTTGCCCTTGGGTGCCTCTCCTGACCCTCTTCCTTTTTGGATCTGTAACAAACATCAGTATAAACAGCCGTCCAGATTTGGCATTACAAATCCTGAATACACCCGAATTGCTTGCGGGACTCACCTAGGCATTGGGCAGGAGAGTCCGGGCCATCTCCGTGGGCGGTCTGGATGTTCCCCGCAGCTTCAGCATCAGCTTCAGCACCAACATCCACGGAGGTATCATCTGAAACAAGCAAATAGGTTTAGAAAAGCTGCTTTTTCTTATGAAACGTGTGAATCATATTTATTTCTTACCCTGAGAGCCAGAGGGTTCCTTCTTAACCTGGTACTCCACAATCGCTGGATCATCCCGCCGGATGTCCCAGAGTTCTTCTTTAGGCTCAGCTGCCACCTCCAACCCTGGATCATCCGGCTGGATGTCCATGGACTCTCTAATGAGCCTGGGAGCTTCAGCGTCCGCTTCAGCTACAACTTTGCTGGTGCTATGTCCTGATTGAAAAAAGAGTAGCAGAACAATTCAGGAAATCGCCATTAGACGGGAAATTATTTGCTTGAAATTATTTGTTTCATTTCTCATTAAATCCTTACCC
>JAJAGP010002330.1:0-120773 GCA_025084515.1 Ancistrus triradiatus | reverse complement strand
GGTTCCATGTGATGCACATGGTGGCCCTGTGGACCCTGGCTGGGCACTGTGGGCCCTGGCAGGCCAAAGACAGTAACTCAGGTAGTTTTTAACCTATTGTCACAAAATTCGGCAGGCTTGGTCCCAGGTGCAATCTGAAATGACATGTCATGCCCATGGGGCCCCTGTGGACCCTGGCTGGGCACTGTGGCCCCTGGCAGGCCATGGACAGTAACTCAGGCAGTTTTCAACCTATGGCTACAAAATCCGGCAGGTTTTGTCCCATGTGCATTCTGAGGTGACATATGATGCCCATGTGGCCCATGTAGACTCTGGCTGCGCACTGGGGCCCCTGGCAGGTTAATGACTGTAACTCAAGCAGTTTTTGAACTACGGCCATTGAATTCGGCAGGCTTGGTCTCGGGTGGAACCTGATGTGACCTGTGGTACCCATGGGGCCCCTGTGGACCCTGGCTGGGTACTGTGGCCCCTGGCATGCCAAGGACAGTAACTCAGGCAGTTATCAACCTATGGCCACAAAATTTTGCAGACTTGGTCCCAGGTGCAATCTGAGGTGACATGTGATGCCTATAGGGCCCCTGTGGACCCCGGCTGGGCACTGGGGCCTCTGGTCTGTCAATGACTGTATTTCAATTAGGTTTTGACCTACAGCCATGAAATTTGGCAGGTTTGGTTTCGTGTGCAATCTGAGGTGACATGTATTGCCCATGGAGCCCTTGTAGATCCCGTCTGGGCAGTGGGGCCCCTGACAGGCCAAGGACAGTAACTCAGGTAGTTTTCATCCTACAGCCACAAAATTCGGCAGGCTTGGTCCCAGGTGCAATTTGGGGTGACATGTGATGCCCATGAGGCCACTGTGGACCCTGGCTGGGCACTGTGGCCCCTGGCAAGCCAAGGACAGTAACTCAGGCAGTTATCAACCTATGGCCACAAAATTTAGCAGACTTGGTCCCAGGTGCAATCTGAGGTGACATGTGATGCCTATAGGGCCCCTGTGGACCCCGGCTGGGCACTGGGGCCTCTGGTGTGTCAATGACTGTATTTCAATTAGGTTTTGACCTACAGCCATGAAATTTGGCAGGTTTGGTTTCGTGTGCAATCTGAGGTGACATGTATTGCCCATGGAGCCCTTGTAGACCCCGTCTGGGCAGTGGGGCCCCTGACAGGCCAAGGACAGTAACTCACGTAGTTTTCATCTTACAGCCACAAAATTCGGCAGGCTTGGTCCCAGGTGCAATCTGGGGTGACATGTGATGCCCATGAGGCTACTGTGGACCCTGGCTGGGCACTGTGGCTCCTGGCAGGTCAATGACCTTAATTCAGTCAGTTTTTGACTTCTGGCCACAAAATTTAACAGGCTTGATCCCAGGTGCAACCTGGGTTGGCATGTGATGCCCATGGGGCCCCTGTGGACCCTGGCTGGGCACTGTGGGCCCTGGCAGGCCAAGGACAGTAACTCAGGCATTTTTCAATCTATGGCCACAAAATTCAGCAGGCTTGGTCCCAGGTGCAATCTGAAATGACATGTGATGCCCATGGGGCCCCAGTGAACTCTGGCTAGGCACTGTGGCCCCTGACAAGCCAAGGACAGTAACTCAAGCAGTTTTCAATCTATGGCCACAAAATTCAGCAGGCTTGGTCCCAAGTGTAATCTGAGGTGACATGTACTGCCCATGGGGCCCCTGTAGACCCCGGCTGGGCACTGGGGCCCCTGGCAGGTCAATTACTGTAATTCAATTAGGTTTTGACCTACGGCCATGAAATTTGGCAGGTTTGGTTTTGTGTGCAATCTGAGGTGACATGTATTGCCCATGGAGCCCTTGTAGACCCCGTCTGGGCAGTCGGGCCTCTAACAGGCCAAGGACAGTAACTCAGGTATATTTCAACCTACAGCCACAAAATTCGGCAGGCTTGGTCCCAGGTTCAATCTGGGGTGACATGTGATGCCCATGAGGCCACTGTGGACCCTGGCTGGGCACTGGGGCCCCTGGCAGGTCAATGACTGTAACTCAGTCAGTTTTTGACCTATGGCCACAAATTTCAGCAGACTTAATCCCAAATGGAATCTGAGGTTCCATGTGAGAACCTCTCTGGAACCTGGCTGGGCACTGTGAGCTATGGCAGTCCAAGGACAGTAACTCTGGCAGTTTTCAAGCTATAGCCACAAAATTTGGCAGGCTTGGTCCCAGGTGCAATCTGAAATGACATGTCATGCCCATGGGGCCCCTGTGGACCCTGTCTGGGCAGTGGGGCCTCTAACAGGCTAAGGACAGTAACTCAGGTATATTTCAACCTACAGCCACAAAATTCGGCAGGCTTGGTCCCAGGTTCAATCTGGGGTGACATGTGATGCCCATGAGGCCACTGTGGACCCTGGCTGGGCACTGGGGCCCCTGGCAGGTCAATGACTGTAACTCAGTCAGTTTTTGACCTATGGCCACAAAATTCAGCAGACTTGTTCCCAAATGGAATCTGAGGTTCCATGTGAGAACCTCTCTGGAACCTGGCAGGGCACTGTGAGCTATGGCAGTCCAAGGACAGTAACTCTGGCAGTTTTCAAGCTATGGCCACAAATTTTTTCAGGCTTGGTCCCAGGTACAATTTGAGGTGACATGTGATGTTCATGGGGCCCCTTTGGATCCCAGCTGGGCACTGTGGCCCCTGGCAGGTTAATGACTGTATCTCGGGCAGTTTTTTACCTACGGCCATGAAATTTGGCAGGCTTGGTCCCAGGTGCAATCTGAGGTGAGACGTGATGCCCATGGGACCCTGTGAACCCCTTCTTGGCATTGGGGCCTCTCCTGTGTCAGAGACTGTAATTTAGTCAGGTTTTGGGCACATTTAGCTCTACTAGGGCTCATTCAGTTCCCCCAAGTCTCTTTCAGTTCTCTCAGGGCTGAATCAGTTCTAGCAGGGCTCATTCAGTTCTCCCAGGGCTCATTCACCTGTGCCATGGCTTATTTGGTTCTTCCAGGGCTCATTCAGTATTCCCAGGGCCCAATCAGTTTTGCCATGGCTCATTCAGCTTTGCAAGGGTTCTTACAGTTGTCTGAACACTCATTTCTCTCTTCCAGGGCTTATTCAGCTCTGCCAGGCCTTATTCCTTTTCACCAGGGCTTTTTCAGTTCTTCTAGTTCTAATTCAGCTCTCCCATGGCTCATTCAGTTTTCCCAGGGCTCTTGTGACTTTTACCTTGGCTTATTTGGTTCTGCCAGGTCTCATTCATCTTTACTAGGGCTGTTTTAAATTTCACAGGGCTTATTTCATTCTTCCAGGGCTCATTCAGCTCTACCAGGGCTCATTTGCCTTTACAATGGCTTATCTGGTTCTGCTAGGCCTCAGTCAGCTTTACTACGGCTCTTTCAGTTTTCCATGGCTCATTCAGCTCTTCCAGGGCTCATTTAGTTCTCATAGGGCTCATTCAGTTCTCACAGGGCTCATTCAGTTCTCCCTGGGCTCATTCAGTTCTCCCTGGGCTCATTCGCTTTTACCATGGTTTACTTTGTATTTCCAGGGCTCATTCTGCTTTACCAGGGCTCATTTGGTTCTACTAGAGCTCCTTCTGTCTTAGCATTGGTATTCAAGGCCTTTTTTGTTTCGTTTTTGCTTAAAATTGAATGCAACACTATGGTTGATCACGAGCTTCGTGTCAAGTCTTTTTTGTAAAATTATTCATTAAAATGGAATACATCTTTGGATTTCAAATTGGATGGCAGCGTTTTTTTCCAAAGTGTCAGCCGAACACGATGGTACCTGAATGAGCAGAATCTGTTGAATTTTAATATGAATTTGCAAAACTGTGATATAGAAAATCAGATAGGTATGCAGTAAAAAACAGTGAAAATAGATGTTTCATATGGCTCTAACAAACCTCATTCAGTCTTACCATCAATATTTGAGATGCATCATTGTGCGCTTTTGTTTGATTATCTTGAAATTGAATGTAACACTATGGTTGATCACGAGCTTCGTGTCAAGTCTTTTTTTTTAAATTATTCATAAAAATGGAATACATCTTTGGATTTCAAATTGGATGGCAGCGTTTTCTTCCATAGTGTCAACCGAACACGATGGTACCTGAATGAGCCGAATCTGATGAATTTTAATATGAATTTGCAAAACTGTGATATAGAAAATCAGATAGGTATACAGTAAAAAACAGTGAAAATAGATGTTTCATATAGTTCTAACAAACCTCATTCAGTCTTACCATCAATATTTGAGATGCATCATTGTGCGCTTTTGTTTCATGATCTTGAAATTGAATGTAACACTATGGTTGATCACAAACTTCGTGTCAAGTCCTTTTTCTAAAATTAATCATAAAAATTGAATACATCTTCGGATTTCAAATTGGAAGGCATCGTTTTTCTCCATAGTGTCAGCCGAACACAATGGTACCTAAATGAGCTAAATCCGATGAATTTTACCTATTCATTTGCATATCTGTGATACAGTGAGTGGGATCGGTGAACAGTGAAAAACAGTGAAAATGAGTGATAAAACATAATAGGACATTGAAACTCTGCAGGGTGCATCTATTCAATGTAAAGCTCAACAGGAAATGGTTATTTTTAATGTTCCTTTCAAAATAAGGGAAATTATGAAAGTCATATTTCTCATAAAGTCAACACTATAGTTGCAAGGCCGGGATTGACACGAAAAAAAATTTCCATACAAAAATTTTAGGCTCATCTTAATCAGCGCGAAAAGATATGAAAAATGACATAAATATCGTTTTCGTGTCCAAATATCGAGTCAAGCTGTTGAGCTTGACTCTAGTCTGGCACTGTGAAGAGACATGAGGGGTGTAGAATAAGTGGGAGGCCCCGCTCCGCCGGGTGCCGCCAGTGAAATACCACTACTCTTATCGTTTCCTCACTCACCCGGTGAGGCGGGGAGGCGAGCCCCCGGCGGGCTCTCGCTTCTGGTCTCAAGCCGCTCCGGGCCCCCTTCGGGTTCCGGGGCGGCGACCCGCTCCGGGGACAGTGGCAGGTGGGGAGTTTGACTGGGGCGGTACACCTGTCAAATTGTAACGCAGGTGTCCTAAGGCGAGCTCGGGGAGGACAGAAACCTCCCGTGGAGCAGAAGGGCAAAAGCTCGCTTGATCTTGATTTTCAGTATGAATACAGACCGTGAAAGCGGGGCCTCACGATCCTTCTGGCTTTTTGGGTTTTAAACAATTAAAAATTAAAAAATTAAATTCAGAATTAATTTTTTTTTTTGCACATCACCGGAACTCCCACCCACCTGTCAAATTTGACGGTTTGGTCTAACCGGAAGTCCCGCCTTACAAACCGGAAGTCCCGCCCACCTATCAAATTTGATGGAATGGACCTGTTATATCTCTCTAAGGGTCAGAGCAGGATGTACTTCCTGAGGAGGCTAGGATCTTTTAACATCTGCAGGAAACTGTTGTGGATGTTTTATCAGTCTGTGGTCAGTGTAACAGACCATAGCACAACACAAAACATGTGTGCAATATTTTTTTATTTTTGTATTTTTATTTTATCATTGTGCAATTTATAATTTATACTTTTCCTTTCTTTCTCTTACTTTCTTTCTGTGTGTACATTTAAATTGATGCTGCTGGAAATTTAATTTCCCTGAGGGAAAACTCCCAAAGGGATCAATAAAGTTTTATCTTATCTTATCTTTTATCTTATCAAAGCATGTACAGTGGTACTTGAAAGTTTGTGAACCCTTTAGAATTTCTGAATAAATATAACCTAAAACAACATCAGATTTTCACACAAGTCCTAAAAGTAGGTAAAGAGAACCCAGTTAAACAAATGAAACAAAAAATATATATATACTTGGTTATTTATTTTTTGACGAAAATGATCCAATATTACATACTAGTGAGTAGCAAAAGTATGTGAACCTCTGGGATTAGCAGTTAATTTGAAGGTGAAATTCGAGTCAGGTGTTTTCAGTCAATGGGATGACAATCAGGTGTGAGTGGGCACTCTGTTTTATTTAAAGAACAGGGATCTATCAAAATCTGCTCTTCACAACATCTTTGTGGAAGTGTATCATGGCATGAACAAAGGAGATTTCTGAGGACCTCCGAGAAAGAGTTGTTGATGTTCATAGGGCTGGAAAAGGTTACAAAACCACGTCAAAAGAGTTTGGACTCCACAAATCTACAGTCACAGACTGTGTGCAAATGGAGGAAATTCAAAACCATTGTTATCTTCCCCAGAGTGGTCGATCAACAAGGATCACTCCAAGAGCAAGGGGTGTAATAGTTGGCAAGGTCACAAAGGACCTCTCTCACATTAACATTAGCCAATGTTCATGAATTCACCATCAGAAGAACACTGAAAAACAATTGTGTGCATGATGGGATTGCAAGGAGAAAGTCACTGCTCTCCAAAAAGAATATCATCTGAAGTTTGCTAAAGATCACGTGGACAATCCAGAAGGCTATTGGAAGAATGTTTGGTAGATGGATGAGACCAAAATAGAACTTTTTTGTTTAAAAGAAAAGCATTATGTTTTGGAAAGGAAAACACTGCATTCCAGCATAAGAACCTTATCCCATATGTGAAACATGGTGGTGGTAGTATCATGGTTTGGGCCTGTTTTGCTGCATCTGGGCCAGGACAACTTCCCATCATTGATGGAACAATGAATTCTGAATTATATCAGGACATCGGTCCATGAACTGAATCTCAAGAGAAGGTGGGTCATGCAGCAAAACAATGACCCTAAGCACACAAGTCGTTCTACCAAAGAATGGTTAAAGAAGAATAAAGTTACTGTTTTTCTAATGGCCAAGTCAAAGTCCTGACCTTATTCCAATTGAAATGTTGTGGAAGGACTTGAAGCGAGCAGTTAATATGAGTAAACAGTTTCATTTATCCAGCACTGCAGTTGTATGCTTGACTTTTGTTCCCCACATAGGTTGTGTTAACTTTTTTCATTTACAACTCCAAATGAGATGCAGATGGAAAATGCAAAAAAACTAAAGCAAACTAAAAAAAACAAAAATCATGCTTTGTTTCTTAGATATACTTTGACTTTTACTTCATCACAGACAGTACAAAACCTAGGTTTTCATGTGTTGTCTGGTCAACTTAATTTTACTTTTAATGTACATCAGTTCCTACATTTCCAGCCTGCAACACATTCTAAAAAATTTTGGGACAGTAAAGAATTTACCACGTTATAATATTGCCTTTCCTGCGCACAAAACATAAAATATGCTTTTGGCACCAAGGATACCAAGTGATGAAGTGTTTCACTTATTTTGTCCCATTCTTCCCACAAACTTTTTAAGGTGTGCAAGAGTATAGGGTTGTTGTAGGATTTTCTTTATGTTTCAATATTCTCCACACATTCTCTTATTCTCTTTTCATTTCAGGACAGCAGGCAGGCTAGTCCAGTACTGGTACCCTCTTCTTCTGCAGCCATATTTTTGTAATGCATGCAGTGTGTGGTTTTGCCTTGTCTTGTTGAAAGATGCATGGGCCAGTCCTCTGAGTAGTATTTGGGGTGAAGGGAGCTTAGTATAAATTTGTTTTGAATGTTTAATTTAAGCACCAGTGAGTATCTTAACTCTACTTTATTACAATGCGAGTGGCAATTTTTTTTTACTTTCTGTATTGAAGTCATTTCAGAGCTTAAGAACTCAATTCAATAAATTGCCTGTACATTTTTTTTTTTTTACTACTTTTTATAACCTTATTACCTTCTTTTTTTCAGAATCATGCAAGGTTTACTCCTTTTAGCATTTCTATTTAAAGTTTAAATGTATGTAGAAAAAGGTGGTGTGTTCAGTGAGAGAATATGAATCGTTAGCTGGTGTATATAGAAGTATAAACTGTGTTTTAGTTTAGCTTTGTTTGTCTAGTACTTTTTGTATTATTGCAAAGTTGACTGTAGAAAGGAGATGATCCTTTGTTTAGATCAGGACCATATCAGAACTCAACTGTCTTTTTTTTTCAAGCCGTGTTTTGTGTTACTGACTTGTTGAATTATACTGTTACGCTTCAGGTGATGGACCTGTAATTTTAAATTCTTGTGGAGAAGTTCTGGTTCTGAACGTACTTTTTCCAACTTGAACTGTGATTGATTAATTAATGTGTCCAATACAGATATTAAAAGTACTATTGTTTCTACATTCTTGTGATCCTATCTGGACATGGCATCATAGTAATAAAAAAAAATTACCAACTTTTCACCCAAATTAGCGATGCTCTGATCATTTCAGTCTCACTGGGACTGATTTGAAGAAGTTTTACATGCAGTTGATGCTTCGTATTGGGGGGAAAAAGTTTTTGAATGCTTCAAAAGTCATTCAGAGACATTCACAAATCTGCAAATGGAGGCTTTAAAAAATCACTGCACTGAACTGCATGTTGGAAGAACTTCATTATGTCATCACTTGGAGAGCCACAAGGGAGAAGTCCATCCAGATACAGCCAACTGATTAAAAGGGTTATGCTAATGTTAATGATGTAAAAAAAAAAAAATATATATATATATATATATATATATATATGTATATGTATATGTGTGTGTATGTGTATATATGTGTATATATAGCTGATAAGGGGGAAAAACACCCAACAAGGCAGAAGCTAAATTATTTGCGTGACCATCAAATTTTACACTTTTTACAACAATTTTTTTACACAAATTTTACAGCATCTTTTCAAAATGTTCTAGAGGATTTTCTACAATGTCTATTTCTTCAAATAGAGCATAATCCACTTTACAGTTTGCTTATTAATTTGCTTCCCCACATAAAGCTTAAGGGCAAACTTGTCTGCTTTTTTCTACACCATGTTTACACTGAGACACAAAACCAGTCAAGTTTGAAACTGAGTACTTTAAATAGTTTTGGCTGAAACAACCCAAAACCTAGAACCCAGACCTAATGAGCTAATGAGCACCAGGAACGTGGAACAGAAGAAGCGGAGCAAATGTGATATATATATATATATATATATATACACGTATATAGATGATAGATAGATAGATAGATAGATAAATATATATATATATATATATATATATATATATATAAAATCACATTTGCTCCGCTTCTACTGTTCCACGTTCCTGGTGCTAATTAGATCCGTGGTTTGTTCCATATATATATGTATTCCTGGATGTATTCCAAGCCCCAATCTAAATATTGTAAATACAAAGATTCTTAGGTTTTGCTCATTTCTATCTGTGATTTCTATAGCTCTTCAACAGCATTGCAGTTCTCATCACTGCCCAGGACTGAACTCACTCACTGTCACTGTGCATGAGAAAAATACACTTTTTTGTACTTCATAGGCTATAAAACCATCCCTTGACTTGAAATCTGCTTTCTCCTCCACACTGTTCTGGTACACCGCAACCCCTGGCCCATGCTCATGGTGGAGATGGGTGCATTTCTTGTCAGGTTTGGAGCTGTGCTATCCCAGGCCCATGTTAATTTCCCTAAGCTCTATCCAATCAAAAAAAAAAAAGTTTACTCTCACAAAGCAGAACAGGTATTGCCTATATAGTGGTACCTCGGTTCTCAACCAACTCAGAACTCGTTGAATCTGGTTCTCGATGCATTTTGACTCAAAAAATGTGTCTAATTTTTCGTCGTTTGGTCGGTACTCGGCACACTTGCTTTCACTGACTTGAGTTTTCAGCTGAAACTTGAGTCACGATTCATGATTCATGATTCAGTACACAGTGATTCGATAGTCCTTCCTCAGTGAAGATCTGCGATGTTTATAAATTTTTTATTTATTTTTACATCTACACTGTATTCTTAGTGCAATTAAGTTTCCATGGGTCCTAAAAAGTTTACTTATAAGCACCTGGGCTCTCCCTGTGTTCGCATGGACTTTTCTCTGGGTACTCCAGTTTCTTCCCAAATTCCAAAGACATGCGTGTTAGGTTAATTGGTGTTTCCAAAATGCCCCTTAGTGTGTGAGTGTGTGCATGAGTGTGTGAGTGTGTGTGCCATGCCCTGTCTAAAGTTGTTCCTGCCTTGCACCCTGTGTGGTCAGCTATGCACCAGCTCTCCCTTGACCCTGACAAGCCCTGATAAGCGGGTAAGACAATGAATGAACGAATGAATGAATGAAGAAATAGCATGTGTAAATATTTTTTTTAGCAGTTACTCATTGTGTGTGTGTGTGTGTGTGTGTGTGTGTGTGTGTGTTCATGTAAATATGTATTTATTTTAAAAAGATCATTTATGAGCCTTAAGACAACACAAGATTTAAACACAATGCTTTGCTCACACTGTTTGCAAGTATTATAGTATGCAAAATGTATAACTGTGGACAATGGAAAAAAAAATGCAGCATAAGTCATATTATGTATAAGTATAGTAATTTGACTTGACTAAGTACCACAGTCTCAGCTTTTATAACATTTTGCATTCCTTTGTAATAGTAGCTGGAGATAATTTTTTTCCGTCCAACCACCACCCCCCACTTTGGAGGAAAGGCTTATTTTTTATTATTAAGATTGTTAACATTGAACATTAACAGTGGACATTAGGACAACATCAACATTACAATAATAACACTGAATGACACTGATACGGTAGGTGGTCATACGGTAATGTGTATAGTTTTGTGCGTGCGTGTGTGTGTGTGTGTGTGTGTGTGTGTGTGTGTGCACATTTATTTAAATGTGCAATGTAAATTTGCAGAGTGTGAGACTGAAAACACGGACATAAAAGCAGAAATGCCTAATAGACAGACAAACAGACAGATGAGTTTGAGGAATATTAGTCATCCAATCACCACTTATGAAAAGTACAAATATTTCAGTTAGTATAAAATGCAGTTTAACATTCTCTGTTAGCTTGCTAATCCATTTATATTATACTGTATAAGTATTTTATATTATTCTCAGCAACACAAAATGTAAAATCAGATGAAAAAGATCAAATGATGAGTATATGGTTTTTACAACACAATATACATTACATTACACTTCACTCCCATCCAAAATTTGAAATGTCAGCATATGTTGTTTCTTCATTCTCTCTCTCACGTTCCATCTTTTTTGATTTTTTTCTTTTAGAAAAATCCAACGCAGAATACTCTATCTTATCTTCAGCCTTAGCCTAGAAATAAATACAGTATATCAAGTTTATTATTCAATGACTGGGTGAATCCTGTTAATATATAATGAATAACATTCACAAAATATACAAAAAATAATTTTGTTTTGTGTGTTATGTGTATTGACGTATATGATGTAAAGCACAATTTTCTGTCAAAGAAATCATCCTCAAATTCTGATTTAAATATCATCAAACAAAACTTTATAATACAACTGATATATTTTACGTAATTGAACTAATACTTTAACTCCTTAAGAAAAAGGAACTAATGCACAGAAAGTGAACATGTTTTTGATTAAGCATTTAAGCCCTAGACGAATCTCAACCAGACACCGATAACTAATCTTTTAAACCATTTTTGCAGTAAATAACTAAATAAATAACTAAATAAATAAAATGTTAATAAATAAAAAAAACAGACTACTCATAAGAGCTGTTAATATTAAAGCAAAAGCAAAGCAAATATATTTAAGGGTGTCTGTAGGTTATGAGGCATATAAGTATGTTTGTAATAAGCAGGCCAAAGCATTATTGTCACGCCCCCTTCCAGTGCCGCTCCCGATCCACGCAACCTGCCTCGCTCTTCCTCATCCACCCACTGATCACCTGCACCTGTTCCACATTCTGGACTCCCTTCCATACCATACATAAACACCACTCACCCACATTCACACCGCTACACGACAAGGTTCCTGACCTAGTGACCTAGCTCCTACAATCCCTTTGTGAGTTGCTAAATAAAAGCCTCCGATCGCACTCCACAGTCTGCGTCTGTCCCCTGCTTCCAGTCGGCGTTACAATTATAAAAATATACATTCAAATATCAGGAATTTAACAGGAATATAGCTGATGATGAAGATAAATCAGTGACTGGAAGGATGGATGAATAAACAAACTCCTGAAAACTCCTCGCTAAAATCTGGATTAAAACCATCTGTGGTACCATTAAAACCAATGATGGCTCCTGAAAGCCAATTGCAAGTTATGAATAACAATTTGTAATAAAGACTACACTCACTCTTAAAAAGAAATCAATAATTATAAAAATAAATAAATAAATAAATCTGTGAAAAGAACACTGGCAGATCTGTCAGCACCGACATAAGATTTAAGATTTACAACTTAATGAGGTTACAAAACTCAGGGAGTTTTTCCTTGCCACTGTCGCCCTAGGCTTGCTCAATTTGGGATTGGACGTAGTTATTAGGAGATAATCTAAAATTGTAAAGTTGCTTTGAGACAATGCTCCATTGTAAAAAGCGCTATATAAACAGATCTGACAAGTATCTAACCTGTTCATCAGATGTTCCATCCTGATTCTCATCTGGTGGGCAACAGCAAGACTTAGAAGTCACAACATCTAAACAAATATAAAATTATTTAATAAATAACTAGTTTATTGCAGTACATTTTCTATGCTTGTTGTTACTGCAGTTTACTGTTCCCCATAATTAGTAATTGATCAAAGATATTTACATTTTTACGTTACTATTGTAGTTAAGACCGCAGAGATTGCGTATATTTTCCTTAATTTGCAAATTAATTTTCTAAACAAATCTTCAGTGGTCTCCCAATGTCAGTAATGTCTGAGATCAAATGTAGCATCAAGCTAATAAACAGAAATATATAACTATTTGGGAAAACTCCCATTTGCTGTGTCAGTTCACTTAAGTAAACTGTAGCACAGTTGGCAGGCTATCTTTGTAGCCGGTTTAATATTATTTGTTTAATTATGAACTGGACCATATGCCTTTAATGTTTAGATCTGAAGAGTGGTCTGTGATTGTAATATGTTATTCATTTAACAACATAAAAACAGTTTTGTTTGTCTATAAAGCTAAATTACAAATACATTTTACTTACTGTAGAATTTCTGGCCAACCTCTCTATGAGTCTTGGTACAAATCAGGTAGATATTTACAATGATTGAAATTAACAATGCTTGACATAGACAGGTGATGATGGGAATGCAGAGGCTGTCCATTTTCTCTCATGATTTGTCAAGCTGTATGTTGTTTGTTCTGTGTGAGAAAAAAGTGAGAAAGTTTATAAAAAAATAGAATCATAACATTTGGAAAAGTAACTTACAAGTCTGAAACTAAAACAGTAATTACAACTATGCACATATTCTGTCTTGTTTATATAATAAGATTAAGGTTTCAAACATATTTTCAGTTAGTTTTTTTAATTATTTAGGTGTCAAATGTTCAACACAATTCAGCTAACATGGCCAGTGACAAAGCCATGGTTTAAAACAATTATTTATTTAACTTCAGTGTTGGGTTTTAGTTAAACATGTCATAATAAATAAATATTGTCAAAAATACATTGCTGTTTTATATAGAATGTATTTCTTTTTTTCTTTCTTTCTTTCTTTATTACATACGTGTGTATATATATATATATATATATATATATATATACTAAAGTACACACTGAATTATGTATTTCTCTTTCTCTTATAGACATTAGTTGTAAAAAAAAAAAAAGTACATAAAGAGATCTGATATTTAATTGACTACTATAACAATTCCAACACAGTATATCTACCTCTCAGATCAGTGAATGATATGTATAATGTAATTAAAAATGTTTATCTAACAATATTCTGTACCACATAAAGAATCTGTACTCACAGATGTAGCTAACCAGGGCTAGAAAACCGCAGACTTGTCCTATAGATCAAACACCATGGTATGTGGCTGCTACATGAAACTTTAGCCAGTTAATACACTATGTAAAGAGGTGGTCTCTGATAAGAAGGTGGTGCTGGACCTAAATATATAATGTGTGCTATATATAACATTGTGCAAAAGCTACAGACATGTAGAAAAAAGTCTTAGGGACAAAATAAAGAATAACGTTCTCTATAAGAAGAATACTATGGTGCAATTTTACATGAAAATCATCTGGCAAGGTTTTTCAAGCTTCAGAGGAAATTTTTGCTCAGAGTATGTCCTGTTTGTTATATTACTCTGCTCAGTATGCCTACAAAGTAATTATGATTTCAGCAGATCATGAACAATATACAGTGGGGCAAAAAAGTATTTTGTCAGCCACTGACTGTGCAGTTCTTTTACTTAGAAAGATGAGAGAGGTCTGTTATTTTTCATCATAGGTACACTTCAACTATGAGAAACAAAATGACAAAAAAATCCAGGAAATCACATTGTAGGATTTTTAAAGAATTTAATTGTAAATTGCAGCGTGTCAGTATAATTATCTCACTTTTTATTGTTGTTATAATCTCTTGTAATAATAAGATTGGTCCTTGACCAATCTTGTTTTCTCCTGTGTGTCAGTGGAGAAACCATACACTTTTACTTCTTTCTCTGACCAACTGGAGCACAGCAAACCACAGTGGAGACTATATGCAGGGACAACATGGAGGAAAGAGCACAGACAAACTGCTTGATGTGATGTTCATTATTAAGTTAATTAGAAATTAATTTAATTAATTAATTGAGGTGCATACATTCATAGTAAAAAGACATATACATATATACAGTGGGGCAAAAAAGTATTTAGTCAGCCGCTGATTGTGCAAGTTCCACTACTTAACCAAATGAGAAAGGTCTGTAATTTGCATCATAGGTACACGAGAGACAAAATGAGAGACAAAATGATAAAAACAAATCCAGGAAATCACATTGTAGGATTTTTAAAGAATTTAATTGTAAATTATGGTGGAAAATAAGTATTTGGTCAATAACAAAAGTTCAGCTCAATACTTTGTAACAAAACCTTTGTTGGCAATGACAGAGGTCAAACATTTCCTGCAAGTCTTCATCAGGTTTGCACACGCTGGGCAACACGGACTTTCAACTCCCTCCACAAATTTTCTATGGGGTTGAGCTCTGGGGCCACTCCAGGACCTTGAAATGCTTTTTATGAAGCCACTCCTTCGTTGCCCGAGCGGTGTGTTTGGGATCATTGTCATGCTGGAAGACCCAGCCATGTTCCATTTTTAATGCTCTCACTGATGGAAGGAGGTTTTGGCTTAAAATCTCATGATACTTGATACATGATACACGTTCATTCTTCCCTTAACACAGATCAGTCGTCCTGTTCCCTTTGCAGTAAAACAACCCCAAAGCATGATGTTTCCACGCCCATGCGTCACAGTAGGTATGGTGTTCTTGGGATGCAACTCAGTATTTTCTTCCTCCAAACACGACTAGTTAAGTTTTTACCAAAAATTTCTATTTTGGTTTCATTTGATAACATGATATTTCCCAATCCTCTTCTGGATCATCCATATGCTCTCTGGCAAACTTCAGACGGGCCTGAATATATACTGGCTTAAGCAGGGGGACACGCCTGGCACTGCAGGATCTGAGTCCCTCTCGGCATGGTGTGTTACTGAATTGTAGCCTTTGTTACTTTGGTCCCAGCTCTCTGCAGGTCATTCATCAAGTCACTACGTGTAGTTCTGGGATTTTTGCTCACTGTTCTCATGATCATTTTGACCCCACAGAATGAGATCTTGCATGGGGCCCCAGATCGAGGGATATTATCAATAGCCTTGTATGTCTTCCATTTTCTTACAATTGCTCCCACAGTTAATTTATTCATACTAACCTGCTTGCCTATTGTAGATTCACTCTTACCAGCCTGGTGCAGGTCTACACTTTCTTCCTGGTGTCCTTCTTTGGTCTTGGTCATGGTTGAGTTTGGAGTCTGACTGTTTGAGGCTGTGGACAGGTGTCTTTTATACAGATAACAAGGTGACAGGTGCCATTAATACAGGTAAGGTGGAGGACAGAAGAGTTTCTTAAAGAAGAAGTTACAGGTCTGTGAGAGCCAGAAATCTTGCTTGTTTATGGGTGACCAAATACATATTTTGCACCATGATTTACAATTAAATTCTTTAACAATCCTACAATGTGATTCCCTGGATTTTTTTCTCATTTTGTCTCTCAAGTGTACCTATGATGGAAATTACAGACCTCTCTCGTCTTTCTAAGTACGATAACTTACACAATCAGTGAATGACTAAATACTTTTTTTGCCCCACTCTGTGTGTGTGTGTGTGTGTGTGTGTGTGTGTATGTATGTATGTATGTGTGTGTATATATATATGTATGTATGTATGTATGTATATATACAGTATATGTATATACATACACTGTCTGTGTATGTATACATACAATGGTGTTGAAAGTTTGTGAACCCTTTAGAATTTTCTATATTTCTGCATAAATATGATCTAAAATGAATTTCACACAAGTCCTAAAAGTAGATAAAGAAAGAGAACCCAGTTACACAAATAAGACATACATATTATACTTGGTCATTTATTTATTGAGGATAATGATCCAATATTACTTATTTGTGAGTGGCAGAAGGATGTGAAACTTTGCTTTCAGTATCTGGTGTGACCCCCCCCTGTGCAGCAATAACTGCAACTAAACGTTTCCTGTAACTGTTGATTTGTCCTGCACACTGGCTTGGAGGAATTTTAGCCCATTCCTCCATACAGAACAGCTTCAATTTTGGGACGTTGGTGGGTTTCCTCATATTAACTGCTTGCTTCAGGTCCTTGCACAACATTTCGTTTGGATTAAGATCAGGACTTTGACTTGACCATTCCAAACATTAACTTTATTTTTCTTTAACCATTCTTTGGTAGAACGACTTGTGTGCGTAGGGTCGCTGTCTTGCTGCATGACCCACCTTCTCCTGAGATTCAGGTCATGGAAATATGATATAATTCAGAATTCATTGTTCCATCAATGATGGCAAGCTGTCCTGGCCCAGATGCAGCAAAACAGGCCCATACCATGATGCTGCCACCTACATGTTTCACAGATGGGATAAGGTTCTTATGCTGGAATGCAGTGTTTTCCTTTCTCCAAACGTAACGTTTTTTTTTTAAAACAAAAAGTATTATTTTGGTCTCATCCGTCCACAAAATATTGTTACAATAGCCTTCTGTCTTGTCCATGTGATCTTTAGCAAACTGCAGATCAGCAGTAATTTTCTTTCTGAAGAGCAGTAGCTTCTCCTTGCAATCCTGCCATGCACACCATTGTTCAGTGTTCTTCTGATGGTGGACTCATGAACATAACATTAGTCAATGTGAGAGATGTTGCTTAGATGAGAGATGTTGCTTAGAAGTTACCCTGGGGTCCTTTTGTGACCTTGCCAAGCATTACACGCCTTGTTGATCTTTGTTGGTCGACATTTACATTTACATTTACAGCATTTAGCAGACGCCCTTATCCAGAGCGACTTACAATTGATACAATCTTACAATTGTGGGTTAAGGGCCTTGCTCAAGGACCCAACAGTGGCAGCTTGGCAGAGGTGGGATTTGAACCCTGGACCTTTTGGTCCATAGTCTAGCACCTTAACCGCTAGGCTACCACAGTCCACTTTTGGGGAGGGTGACAATGGTCTTGAATTTCCTCCATTTGTACACAATCTGTCTGACTGTGGATTGGTGGAGTCCAAACTTTTTAGACATGGTTTTGTAATCTTTTAAAGCCTGATGAGCATCAACAACACTTTTTATGAGGTCCTCCGGTATCTCATTTGTTCGTGCCATGATACACTTCCACAAATGTGTGGTGAAGAGCAAACTTTGATAGAGCCCTGTTCTTTACAAAAAAACAGGGTGCCTGCTTACACCTGATTGCCATCCCAGTGTTTGAAAACACCTGGCTCTAATTTCACCTTTAAATTAACTGCTAATCCTAGAGGTTCACAAACTTTTGCCACTCACTCTTATGTAACATTGGATTATTTTCCTCAATAAATAAATGACCAATTATATTATTTTTGTCTCATTTGTTTGACTGGATTCTGATGTTTTAGGTAATATTTTTGCAGAAATATAGCAAATTCTAAAGGGTTCACAAACTTTCAAGAACCACTGTACAGTATACACAGTGGGGCAAAAAATATTTAGTCAGTTACTGATTGTGCAAGTTCTGCTACTTAGAAATATGAGAGAGGTCTGTAATTTTCACCACAGCTACACTTCAACCATGAGAGACAAAATGAGAAAAAAAATCCTGGAAATCACATTGTAGGATTTTTAAAGAAGCTGGGCAACACGGACTTTCAACTCCCTTCACAAGTTTTCTATGAAGTTGAGGTCTGGAGACTGGCTAGGCAATCACCTGTTTTAAATTGTGCAACAGTAGGGGGTTGCTGTATTGTTGTTTCAAAATTCTTCACACAATCTCTGTTGGAGACAGGTCAGGACTGCAGGTGGACCAGTCCAGAAACTGTACCGTATTCTTCATTTAAAAAAAATGTTCTCATGTTGACATAATTTTCTCATGTTTTCTCATTTGTTTTATTTAATTGTTTTATTCGTTTATCGCCAATATTTGTTCCTAGGTGACTCAGCCTGTGTGGATACTGCTTTTGTACCAAATAATGAATACAGTCATGTCATACTGTTGACATGAAGTGTTTGAAACCATATCATTATTTAGTTTCTAATTTAGTTATTTTACTTCATTATTAGCCCAAAATTGCCCTTTCCCTTACAAGAGGGTGTGAAAGTGCTTCCACCACTGCCCTATATAAAGGCTATCCATGGGTAATTTAGGTTGAGCGTACTTCTTTGTTTGAGATCGTTGACCACTAGACATTGCCACAATGAAATCAAAGACATTTTGCCTAGTTGACAGACTCTGACAGGGGGCACATCATTGGACTGAGAGAAGCCGGGTGGTTGTTCTGACCTAGCTGTTAGGAGGTGTTGGGAGCAGTGATTACATGAGGGCACTTACATATGGCAAACGGGTGCTTAGCAGAAGGAAATTTGTTGTCATGGTGCCCATTAGGTATCCTGCCATTGACAGCCAGCCATCGTCGCCTCATTTGCAGTTGTGTCGTGAATGAGAAAACTGGACTGCAATGGACTGGAACCGGCTGCAACACCTATGGTCAAATGTGCCACAGGATACCATATGGAACCTGTATGAATTTATATCCAACTGTATCTCATCTTGTATCCAGGTTAGAGATGGCCTAGCAAGGTAACTAGAGCCACCTTTTCATTTATACATATTTCCCCAATAAACTTATGCTTTCGTTCTAATATTCCAATCACTGTACATATATCATTGTTACATTCATAGATGTACTGTAAAGTTTCATTAGATTCCAACAGCTTCTTCCTGGTGAGTTATTTTTTTGTCAGTGACTGTACATACTGTATATTCATTGGTAAATGATTATAAGACCATCAGATATGATATGCATTAGATCTAATGATATGTTTATGTATTATCATGAGTCTCTTTCACATTAACTTTGTTAAAGTGAAAAATGTATAAGCTGCAGCAATGTTGAAGTGCTAATGTTTTGAAAAGCTGATAAACTTAAGCAATAATACACGAGAGGGAGTGCTATAACATGAGATATTGGCATTGGGATACTGTGGTCGTAGGCAGGAGGCCACAGGCAAAGTATTATTCGTATTATCATTAATATTATCAGTCAGAAATGCAAAGGGAGAGTTATAGAGCATCAGCAGTTTCAATGGGTTAAGAGCTGGACTTAACAGATTCATAAATGAAACTTGAAGCAAATAAGAAAGATGGAGGTGATCGAACCAGCAAAACTCTACTGTTACATTTCTGACTGATCCATAAAAATGACGTAGAAGCTATACTAAAATGGACTTCAGTGTCATTGTTATCCAGCTGAGGTTTGAATACATTAAGACCCCAGGACATTTGCTTTACTGTACTGTATTTGTTTCTCTTCCTTTCAGCTCTTTCAAATCCTTGTAAGGCTGGTCATTAACAGCTTCATCCCCCAAATTTAAATTGAAACATTTTCAAAGCCAATCGATTTTATAAACTCATTATAGGTCATTTCGGCAGTCTATTACTTGTATAATTACTATGTTGCTGCTTTGTTATGGCCGCCGTTGTTGCTAGGTTTTATGTGTATGTGGCGGAGTAATACTTGAAAGTTTCGGTCAGAGTGCCATTATCGTACAACATTGGCACTCCTAGAATGTCTCTCAGCCAATCAAAATGGAGGGGTGGAACTAACTGTGGTATACATTATAGATAATATACTGATAATACGCATTGTTCATGTAGGCCTATATGGGCAGGATTTTGGCAAATGGTAACCCATTCAAATTCAAATGTTGCTTTATTTGAATGGCATGCAATATAATCCTAAATATGTCTCTGAATTGTATGTGTGCTTTCTGTGGAGTTAGTTGATCAAATTATTCATGATACTATTGTTATAAGGGGGCTGGTATCACTCCTAGGCTATTGTTCAAAGTAGTTGGTTCAATATCTCTAGAGATGAAATTGAAATGTTATAAAGCGGCAAGGTGGAATAAAGGCACACATCGAAATAAAAATTGGTAACACACACGTATGATGTGTGCTGTTTTATAGTTTTACATGGAAAATAAAAGCAGTAGTAAGAACTAAGCTGTGCCTACATTCTTTATATTTTGTGTATATTTAGTTTTAGCTGAGATTCACGACAGGCTCTGGTAAACTGCTCGTAGTATGAACTGGTCTTGTCAAATCATTATAATGGGCAAACTTAGTGATGGTGTATTGTGAGGCAGTTGGGAGTTGTTACTCACAGGTTACATGGAAGGAATGTGAATACTTGAAAAGGAACAAATAAGTAATAACCTGCCATACAGTGGACCTTTAAATAATTTTCTATATTTATACATAAATATAAACAAAAACTATATTTGATTTTCACACAAGTCCTAAAAGTAGACAGAGAGAACCCACTTAAACAAATGAGATAATAAAATTATACTCAGCCATTTGCGGAAAATGGTCCAATTTTACATATATGTAACTGGTAAAAATGCATAGATTTTCTATTACGTGTGAAATTAATTTTAGCTGAGGTAGTGGTAGACTACTTGTGCTATGACTCAAATGCGCAAATCTAACAGTAGTCTATTGGGAGGGGGTTGGGGGAAGGCTATTCAATATAATATCCTTTGATGGCAATTACCAGGTGATTAAAAGAGATTTAGGCATGGGGCTGTTATGATTATTGTATTCCCAGTAACATTTCTGAGACTTCATATGTATGAATGTAAGGATGATATACAGTATGTAAGTGATTACAATATAGGTGCAAAATGATAAGTTTATTGGGAAAGAAAACTGTACTATTGCAGTCAATGCAGCCAGTGATCTCTGACCAAAAGGTATTCTACCCAAAAGTAGCATCTAACAGCCTTTTCATAGGGCAGCAGGGGAAGCATTTTTATGTTGTCTATTGGCAAAACCCAGTGTCTAATCAGACCACACCTGTAGTCATTTACATATCTGCCCAAAACATAGTTTTGCAGCAATCTGATGTTTCTATCTGAATGCATTATTTTATTTGTCAATGACTATATAATGTAGCATTGGGGAGGACAAAAAAAATAAACTAGAGGCAGAAACTTTGCTACCAGTCAGTGTGACAGGAAGGCCACCAAGATACAGCTCAGCCCCCTCAAGCCACCCTCACAAACAACAAACCTGCTCACAGTAAATACATCAACCATAAAACACATCAAACACATTACAAAACAAAACAGATAATAAGCTTTATAAATAAAGCTTTTCTTACAACTACAGAAGTACACACATTAACAGACTCATAGCCAGAATGAACCAACATCAGGCCACATGCTGTATGCTGGAACAGGGACCACCTCTACTGGGAAAGTCTACAACACTGCACTGCTCTTCCACCAGCGGAAGCCGTTCCAATGCCAGCGCCAAATCCAGGCCCGTAATGCAGAGTTGGCATATCTCTGCCATTACAAAGGTGAGTGTGATGACACTCTTATGCAGCTGATTCTGCACTGAAAAATGCCAGCTGGAAGCCCTGCCATGAGACGCAACACATGTGGTCCCAGGATGTCCTGCATATTAGTGCCCCTTGTATCACTACTAGGGGTGACAATCTGTTGTATGTGATAAAAGATGATACATCCATCCATAGCATGTCCATAGTAGTCCAGGTTTCTTGTTCATGTTACCACTGCAAACAGATGGTGTCTGGCTGTCAATTTCAGCACACGTAATGTGCACCATGAATTTCCTTCTCCTGCTTGGAAATGGTCTGGGCACAGAAAGGAGTGTGTACTGAAGGTGCCACCTGTATCTGGATGATGGACAATGAAACTGTGGAACAATGAAACCCAACATGTCCTAACAGCTAGATCAGAATGCCCTACCACCCTGCTTCTCTCAGTCCAATGATGTGCCTCCTTGCAAAGTCTGTCTACTGGGCAAAACGTCTTCGAGTGCATTATAGAGGCATGTCTAGCAGTCAATGATCTCTCACCAAAAGGTACACTAGCCAAACATAGCCTCTGTGAACCTTTTTATCAGGCAGTGTGGGAAGCATTTTAATGCCCTCTTGTGGCAAAAGTCTCATGAGATCCAGTGTCTATACAAATTTCATGACAAATGAACAGTGCCACACAGTGACTAAAAATATCACTAACTTTACAGGCTGCACACATTCATTCATACTGTTATCAATCACACTTAAAAAAAAAATCAGTTTTGAGTTTTTGAGGAATGACAGTTTGTGGTAAAAGTAGCTTGTTTGTAGTCAAAATTGTATACAATATTTAGTCTGAAAGACATAATTGGCATGGGTTATTAGTCCAAGATATAAAATATATGTATCAGAACGTAAAATAAATAGACAAAGAGAATGCTTATTCTGTATATACTTCTAGCTCGTCAGTTCATTTTCTATGGCTTTTCAAATCTTGCCAGAACACCAGAAATAATAGAAAATAAATGAATAAACCATTTATAATTTTATGTGCAGAATTGAAAAAAAGCCTTACACCAGTAAAATAACAATAGTAATAATAATTGTCACGCCGGCTGTACAGTTCAGGAAGCACACGCAGGGAGAGTGAATCTAAACACAGGTGGCGTTTATTTAACAGAACGGATAACTGAAGGTACAAAGGAACACGATAACGGAATCAAGACAAGCAAAGTGATAGAACAAGCGAGTGACGGAACGACAGTGAACGGAGAGAAGAGGTAGGTGAGCGATAACTAGAGAGAACGATACAGATTGGATAGGGAGAAATAGATGCGGCTTGGATCGGGAGAGACGATAAGGTCGAATAAACAGAGCGATCGGTACGGTAGGCTAGGATATAATAGATAACGGCACGGTAGCGTGGGGCTTGTGACGTGGTAGGGACCATGAGACAGAGTGAAGTGAAAGTGCAAGGAAACAGTATATATAGGTGAGCTGAAATGTGCTAGAAGATGAGAGGCAGGTGCATGAGACGAACTGAGGAGGAGAGAGAAGGTGGTAGAAGGTGATAGAACTCGAGACGGAGCTAGGACTCCACGGACGGCCCCCCCGCGGGGACTTAGGACGGTCTGGTGACACGGACGGTGGGAGGCCCAGACAAAAGCTAGGATCAGGATCGAAGATGACCTACATCAGCATGGAGCCCAGAACGGATGACCTTGACACAGTCACTGGGATCAATGAACTCGGAGCAGGTATGAGGGCTGACAACCTCTGGAAGGCCTCGGGGACTGACGACCTTGGAGCAGGCATGGGGACTGGCGACCTTGGCACAGGTACTGGGACTGACGACCTCAGTGTAGGAACTGGGAGTGGCGGCTTCTAGAAGGCCTCGGGACTGACGACCTTGGCGCAGGTACTGGGACTGATGACATCGGAGCTGGTACTGAGACTGGCGGCTTCTGGAAGGCCTCGAGGACTGAAGACCTCGGCGTGGGAATGGGGAGTGACGACCTCGGAGCTGGTACTGAGATTGATGGCCTGGGCGCAGGTACTGGGACTGACGACCTCGGTGTAGGTACTGGGACTGACGACCTGGGCGTAGGTACAGGGGCTGAGGACCTCGGCGCAGGAATCAGGGCTGACGACCTCGGCGCAGGCACTGGGGCAGACGACCTTGGTGCGGGAACTGGAGCTGACGGTCTCTGGAAGGCCTCAGACTCGGATGGTCCTGGGAAGGTCCCGGATGATTTTGGAGTGGCTTCGGATTCCACTGACTTGGGGACAAACACTGAGATGGACTTTAGATGGACTCTGACCGGACTTGGACATATTAGAGACAGAGTCAAAGTTAGAGACACTCAGGACAGATTCGGATGAACATAGAACGAACTCAGACTTAGACGATGATCGGACAGACCCAGACAGACTTGGAACAGACTCAGACCTAGACATACTCTGGACAGACTCGGATGAACATGGAACAAACTCAGACTTAGATGAAGATTGGACAGACCCAGACAGACTTGGAACAGACTCAGACCTAGACACACTCTGAACAGACTCTGTTGAACATGGAACGAACTCAGGCAGAATGGAGACAGGTTCGGACTTAGACAGATTTAGGGCTGACTTGCACTGATTAGAGACAAACACAGACTTAGACAGACTAGGAACGGACACGGACTTAGATGATCTTTGGACCGTCTCAGAGTTACACGCTGAATAGACACGGATGGACTCGACACTGACTTGGACCAAATAAGGACAGACTTAGGTAGAGTTAGGGTCGACTCGGACTGATTAGGGACAGATTCAGACTTAGATAAACTCTGGACAGACTGATTTGGAATGGACTCAGACTTGGACAGATTTTGGAAAGATTCAAACATAGGCGACCTTTGGGAGGTCTCAAAGATAGAGGACCTTTGGCAGGTCTCTGACATAGGTAAACTAAGAATTGGATCATTTTCCTCAATAAAAAAATGACCACTTATAATATTTTTGTATCATTTGTTTAACTGGGTTCTTTTGCTCTACTTTTTAGGACTTGTGTGAAAATCTGATGATATTTTAGCTCATATTTATGCAGAAATATAGAAAATTCTAAAGGGTTCACAAACTTTCAAGCACCACTGTAAGTGTGTCTTTTTCATCCTCTCACTCTCTCAGCACAAGAGCCACAGCGGGGCTGGGGTTAATGGAGCCTGAAGACTCACTGCAATGAGGTAGCACCCTCACCTTGCTCCCTGAATTTGGCAGTTATTTCCTTGTTACTGTTACGACGAATCTTTTGTTCGCGAGGTCCTGAAGAAACAGTCGGAAAATCTAGGCGGCTCTTGATACAAACAATTTATTTAAAACACAAAGTGGTCTGTGAATATATCTTAAAGCTAAGCCGATCGGTTGCCCTTCTCTTCTGCAAGAAGACGAATAGAAAGCGAAAGAGAAAGAGAAAAAGAAAAAGAGCGCGCTCGTCTCTGAGCGAATGCTTTTTGTTTCCCATCTAGGCTCCTCCTTCACTACTGGTGGAGCCAATGAAATGTGCTAGAAAGTCCAGGCTCCGCCTTCCCCCTTAGGCAGGAATCTGAAGGTTCCCTAGCCAGGGACCCAGGGACCCAGGGAGGCGCCATTTTGAACAAAGGACCACGTGGTTAAAACTTCCCATATTGAATTTGCATTGAATTTGCGTTTATAAGTTCCGAAAACCCTAACAATCCCCCCTTGAAAGCATCTTAATGCTTTCACATTACCTTTTAACTTTGAGTTAAGTGTTTCTAGATTCCAGGAAAAAAGAGCAACCGTCCGCAACCCCCGATTTAATCCACTCTGACTACATGGCCACTGGGCTGAATTTGTACAATAAAAGGTATCTAAAAATCAAAAGGCTGACAGTTAAACTAAAGGAACCGTACCTTTCGCAACAGCTCCTAACCCTTAACAAAACAAACAAACAAAAATAATAATTAAACAAAACTAAAAGTAGGAGACAAAAACAGAGCAATTTTAAAATTACGAAATCAAACGAGAAGAAAAAATAAAACAATGGGTGCGCAGCTTCTACAGGAAGTCCGTTCAGGTCATCCTCCACTGGACAGAGCTGCAGATATTCAGAAGGAGCCCATAACTCCTGTTTCTCTGCATTGCTTACTGCCCCATGGATTCTTCCCCGTCGGTCTTGCTTGTTTCCGCTGTGGCACAAACATTCCAACAAAGAAACACAAAATAACCTTCATAAAAATAGCAGCGCATCAAACATACATACACCATAAACAATCCTGAACTAACCCCTTGAGTTTTGTAGCTGAACTATGTGTGTTGTACTTAAGTTTGAGACACTCCTCAATTTTTAGTGTGATTGCCTATATAGCCTATATCCGATTCTGAAAATTCCGAGATTTTCGACGCGTATCAACTGCCGCAAATTAAGATTAAGCAAATGAAGAAGGTCAGCGCAAGTTGCCTGGTTGGACAACGACCTTGGTTGTTGAAAGTGACTGTGGTGCAAGAGTCATAGCAATGACCGTTGCACAGGAGTTGGTGCTAACAACTGTGACACAGGGGTCAGCGTTAATGACTGAGGCACAGGGGTTGGTGCAAATGACCATGGCGTAGGGGTTGGCACGATGGACTCAGGTACAGAGCTAGGTGGCGTGGTAGGCTCAAGTACAGAGCTAGGTGGCGCTAATGGCCCAGGCACAGAGCCAGGCAGCGCTAACGGCTCAGGTACAAAGCTAAGAAGCGTGGCATATTCAGGTACAGAGTTAGGCGGCGTTAACAGCTCAGGTATGGAGCTAACGTGCTCAGGTATGGAGCTAAGAGGTACTGCGTGCTCAAGTATGGAGCTAGATGACGTTAACAGCTCAGGTACAGAACTTCCATGCTCAGGTACGGAGCTAAGAGGTGCAGTGTGCTCAAGTATGGAGCTAGGCAGCGCTAACGGCCTAGGTACGGCGCTAACATGCTCAGGTACGGAGCTAAAAAGTGCAGCATGCTCAAGTATGGAACTAGGTGGCATTAATGGCTCAGGTACAGAGATAACATGCTCAGGTATGGAGCTAAGTGGTGCAGCGTGCTCAAGTACGGAGCTAGGTGGTGTTAATGGCTCAGGTACAGAGCTAACAAGCTCAGGTATGGAGCTAAGAGGTGCAGCGTGCTCAGGTACGGAGCTAGGCAACGTTAACGGCTCAGGTACAGAACTAACGTGCTCAGGTATGGAGCTAAGAGTTGCGGCATGCTCAGGTATGAAACTAGGTGATGTTAACGGCTCAGGTTAATGGCCTGGATAGAAAGTCAGGACCAGGAGGCTCAATTCAACCCTGGGTGGATGCTGATGCTGTCTGCGCTGAGAGGGTCCAGATATTGGTGGAACCCTCTGTTATGGTTCGCCATAATAAAAACTGGCGAACCATTAAAACAAAAGTAAAAGGGATTTTAGGACCCAATAACAATTAGCTCCAGATGGAGTTAGTGAATGAAAATATAACTAAATGAAAGTAACTAAAAACACAATAAATAAGCAAAATAAAATGAAGGAACGAGGCACCACTGGTGTAAGGATTGTTTCGGTCGGGTGGATCTGGAAAACCAGTTAAAAAGAGGGAAGAAGTGAAATTGATCAGGAAGTCGATATGGCGACTTCAGTCTAGGTCTGAATAGTGAATTCAAAGTTATTTTTCTCAACCTTTGTTTCAATGAAACTCTCTCACACAAAGCAGTAAATTCAAAAGGTTATAACAAGTTTATTAACTGCAAACAAGGCAATACCAACAGACTATCTGATGTAATGACATGTGTACCACAGAGTTAAGATCAAGAAATTATGGTGAACATGTATATATTGCAGTATTAAAATCAGGAAATGATGGCAAATGTACATATATCACAGTATTAAAATCAGAAAATGATGGCAAACGTATATCACAGGTTAAGATCAGAAAACAAGGTGATTCTGTGTGCAACTTGTCTATCGTGTAGTAATTACCCAGGCTCAATGTTATGAACTAGTTTGTTATGACGTAGTGGATTACTAGGAGCACAAATTGTGATAAAACGTAAATAGTATGGTGGAGACTATTTAGATGTGGATAGGTCTACGTTGAAGCGGGGTTTAATATTAAACGCAAGGTTCAAGAGCCAGGGACCCAGAACAAGTCACACAAATCGGTACTTGCCTTTTAGCAGAAGCTCGCGCATGAGAGCGGACATGGTACCGGGCCTTTGCCTGTTGTTGGAAGGTGCATTCATGGAAAGGCGGCAGTCAGACGCGACCTGTTCGGAGGGCCTTTTTATGGTGTAGGCTCTTGGCTTCTCAGTTATTGCAGCACATGCAGCTGTGGAACCACAGATGTGTTGCGGGCCGTGCCTTCGGCTTCTTCCCAGCTTTGGTTGTAGGGGTCTCCCGGTACTCAAAGTTTGCGTTCAAACTTGAAGATCTTTGCTAGTTGGTCTTTCACTACTTTCGTCGGCTTAATTTCTAATTCGGCACTACCAAACTGCTGAAATGTTGAACAAAGAGAAACTTAAAAATGAAACATAAAGAAGTCTAAAACAAAGGAAAGGAAACTTAAACAAAGGAACAAGACTCAAAATGAACTTAAGAACAAAGGCACCAAGAACTAAGAACTTAAAAAGAAAAGACTTCTGCTGCTAGCCCGCGCCCAAGTTTTGTATGCTTCGGATGTAGGCGATCAGAGGAGTTTGCCCTGGAGTAGCCAACGAGAAGTTAACTCGGCATCAAGTCCTGGGGAAGGTCCTCTGTTTCCTGTCTGTTAGTATGCACGTGTTCAGAAGTTATAAAATTTGGATTAATATAATTTTGCATATCTAGGATGTCTAACTTATCACAATTTATTAACTAGGACATCGTTAAGGCATTCTAAGTACAGTACATACATTTGCTATTCCTCAAACAAATAATGATACGATCAATGCCAGATGTAGGATACAATACATTCTGAATAACAACTTACATTTCTGGTCCTCTATAAGTGTAAATAGGTATTAAAACACGGGTCGATTGATATCCTTTCCTAAGTATAACACAAACTGGACCATATTGAGTATGGAATGGTCACTATACTAAAAACGTTAACCAAATAGACATGAAAAATACATGATGAATCAGTGACATGCATATATATGATTATTTATAGGAGTACGAAGAATATCCCCGATCAAATTCCTTGTATTAGATAGATAAGTACGTATGGGTGTGTGTTTAGACTCATTATGAAGCAGTTCTCATGTGTTTTCTAATTGAGTGGTCCATCCGAAGATAATCTGTTTCCAACAAAAGTTAATACTACTATTAAAAATATGTCTTTAGAAAGAAAGGCTGAAGTCCCTGTGTCCTAAATTCCAGGGCTGTCCTTCACGGCCTCTTCCTGTCTTGATAAGGATTTCAAAAGTGTGCTGTGGGGGGAGGCATCGTTATTTTTCTTCGCAACAGTTAGACCAGGCTTCCCCTAGAATTGGGGAAGTCTGTGGTCTGGAATGTCAGAAACCCCTTTTAAGACTAACACATTGACTTAGTTTATGATTGCGAGATGCAGAGGCTAAGCCAGATCCTCAAATTTTTGTTGGTTTGAGAAAGAGACTGGGGTTGGTGTGGCCATTACTCAATGTGGAGAGTCTGTCCAGATGGTGGCCCCTTGGCATTCCAAAGTTTTGTAATGTTTGTGACTTTGTGGGGAGATTGTAGATAGAGGATAACTAGACTTTGAACGACTGTCGATCCAGCTATTAACGCTACACGAGTGTGAATCTGGTCAGCATATGCACCGTGCTGCCGACTCAGATGGAGAGACCAGAAATGGCAGCGCGCAGCACAAGCTGCACATAGCAAGATTATGGGCAGAAACTATTCCAACTCATGGCCAAAGCCAGCATGGGAATCTCATGCTACTCTATGTGCTATGCCCTAGCAAAAAACCTCCAATCTCCTGACAGTACAACGGCTGAGTTTCTTCAAAATCCCATTCAATCACTTCTACTACAACAAGCGTGGAAGTGTGCGTAGCCCAAAACCGTATAATACAGTGGGAGAAAGAGACTGGTGAGGTCTCACGACAGACACGCTGAGAACAATTCGAGGTAAGGGTGCGACACCTAACAGAACCAAAGTTTGGAAAGATCCCCACAGTGCTGAGGGGTCCTAACAGGAGATGAAGGAATGTTTTACAACTCAGATTAGATTCATTTTCTAGCATATATTTAGTTCAAAATGATTTCATAGTACCATTCCATGGTAGCTGAGGGCCTATGTAATCTTAATCTGTAATATGTTAATGTAAACTTGACTTTCAGATGCACAAAACATTAAAATAGATATTTATATGCGTGTGCACATACAAACATATTTTACAGTATCTCATAAAAGTGAGTACACCCCTCACATTTCTGCAAATATTTTATTATATATTTTCATTGGACAACAGCATAGAAAGGAAACTTGGATACAACTTAGAGTAGTCAGTGTACAGCACACATATTTACTGTCATTATATATGTAACAGTAAATATGGCAGTACACATTTACTGTCTTCTGAAAATTACTCAACACGCAGCCATTAATGTCCAAATAGCTGGCAACACAAGTGAGTACACCTCACAGTGAACATGTCCAAATTGTGCCCATAGTGTCAATATTTTGTGTGACCACCATTATTATTTAGCACTGCCTTAACCCTCTTGGGCATGGAATTCACCAGAGCTGCACAGGTTGCTACTGGAATCCTCTTCTACTATTCTATCACAGAGCTGGTAGACATTAGACACTTTGTGCCCTTCCACCTTCCGCTTGAGGAAGCCCCACAGGTGCTCAGTTGGGTTTAGGTCTTAAGACATACTTGGCCAGTTGTAGCGTATATACGAATTAATGTAAATACTATGTGGAATATAAAGTAAGAGATGAGTACTTTAAATCGGGTGTACACGTAGGCCAATCAGAAGAATACCAAGATCGCTACGGAGCTCAGACAACTGGTGACACAAGAATGACTCTGCACTGCGGGACTAGGATTGAAAGTGCATTTGACTCCCATTTAATATAAAAGGTAAGTAAATAAAATAAACAGAAAAAACAAACAACACAATATATGGTCCACTACTACTACTTCCCGGGTAGAAAAATAATTAATTAACTTAATTATACTTTGTCTCAAAGTATTCAACTCAGGTACAATTAAATAAACAATAGTGCACTCACAGTTTTATAAAATAAAATACAAAAGGTATATAAATGAATAAGTATATTGATTGCTCTCTTTCTTTTGGTATTACTCAGAACAATTGACTCTGATGGGTATTGTCCAGTCCTTGGAGAGTGCTAATGCTAAGTATTCCTCCTACCAGATTTTGGAGATAAATCGTTCAACTCAAGGAAATCAGTTCAAAGTCAGCTCAAACGATGTCCACGTAGTGAAGAATCACCATTCCAGGTTAGGACTTGGGAGGCTCGCCATCAAGGGAATCACCCACTCAACTCACCAGGACAAAAAACCTGACCAGCAATAAGCTCATTAGCTTAGCGAATTACTCGTCAGTCCCCAACGAATAGCTTCGCTAGTGTATATGCTCAATTATAAAGTACTAAGTTCTGACAAAAGTTTCAGCGCTAACTTCAACCTTTGGCTCTGTTTTTTTTTCCACTCTCTACTACAGGAAAATCTTCCGTCTCATCGGCTGGCTGGATGCAAAAAAAGAGAAAAATGTAAAGAGAGAGCTGGAAACTCTGCCGAAGGAAAAAACACATCCCGCCTCTCTCCAAGCTGCCACCCCATTGGCCAGCCCAATGCGGTCTCCTCCAATGGAAAAATCACCAATTAAACAATTAAATAAAAGTTCTCTTTCTTCCCATTTGTATCAATGTGCTCACCGGTAGAGTTTAGCCACCACCATATTTAGTAAGAGGATGTCAATAACAATCACCAACCACTATTAAACATGTCAACTCTGTTTGCCCAAATCAACAGCTAGATTCTGGAGCGCATTACTTATGGTTTTAGAACCTGGGTTACACAGTCCATCACCTTTACCTTCAGCTTCCTCAGCAAGGCAGTTGTCATCTTGGAGGTGTGCTTGAGGTCGTTATCATGTTGTAAAACTGTCATGCAACCCAGTTTCCGAAGGGAGAGGATCAAGCTCTGCTTCAGAATGTCACAGTACATGTTGGAATTCAGTGAACCGCAGCTTCCCAGTGCCAGCAGTACTTATGCAACGCCAGACTATGATGCTACCACCACCATTCTTGACTGTAGGCAAGACACAGTTATCTTGGTACTCCTCACTATGGCCCAGCCACACATGCTGAGCCAAACAAGTTTATCTAGGTCTTGTCAGACCACAGGACATGGTTCCAGTAATGCTCTTGGACTGCTTATCTTCGGTAAACTGATTGCCGGCTTTCATGTGCATCCGTTTCAGAATACTCTTCCTTCTGGGACGACGGCCATTCAGACCAAGTTGAAGCAGTGTGCAGTGTATGATCGGAGCACTGACATCCTGACATCCCACTTCTTCAAACTCTACAGTGATGCTAGTAGCACTCATGCATCTCTTTTTTGAAGACGACCTCTGGATATGATGCTGAACACATGGACTCAGCTTCTTTGGTCGACCCTGGCGAGGCCTGTTCCGAGAGGAACCCATCCTGGAAAACCACTGGATGACCTTGGCCACCTTGCTATAGCTCAGTTTAAGGGTTTTGGCAATGTTCTTATAGACTAGGCCATCTTTGAGGAGAGCAACGATTATATTTCTCACATCCTCAGAGAGTTCTTTGCCATGAAGTGCCATGTTGAATATCCAATGGCCGGTATGAGAGAATTATACCCAAAGCACAAAATTGAACAGCCCTGCTCCCCATTCACACCTGGAACCTTGTAACTCTAACGCGTCACTTGATACCAGGGAGGGACAATGACAAAACTGGGCACAATTTCACTGTGAGGTGTACTCACTTGTGTTGCCAGGTATTTGGACATTAATGACTGTGTTGAGTTATTTTCAGAAGACTGTAAATCTATACTGCTATGCAAGCTGTACACTGACTACTCTAAGTTATATCCAAGTTTCATTTTTATAGTGTTGTCCCCTGAGAAGATATAATAACATATTTGCAGAAATTTGTGGGGTGTACTCACTTTTGTGAAATACTGTATATACACTGTAAACATATATATATATATATATATATATATATATATATATATATATATATATATATATATATATATATGCTGTGCTCCAATCGGTCAGAGAAAGGAGTAAAAGTGTATGGTTTCTCCACTGACACACAGGAGAAAACAAGATTGGTCAAGGACCAATCTTATTATTACAAGAGATTACAACTACAAGAAAGTAAGATAATTATACTCAAATGCTGCACATTTCACAAACAAAGACCACAGACTGGGAAGCTGTATGTTCAATTTATTAAAAATTAAGTATTGTTAGGGTTTTCGGAACTTATATACGCAAATTCAACGCAAATTCAATATGGGAAGTTTTAACCACGTGGTCCTTTGTTCAAAATGGCGCCTCCCTGGGTCCCTGGGTCCCTGGCTAGGGAACCTTCAGATTCCTGCCTAAGGGGGGAGGCGGAGCCTGGACTTTCTAGCACATTTCATTGGCTCCACCAGTAGTGAAGGAGGAGCCTAGATGGGAAACAAAAAGCATTCGCTCAGAGACGAGCGCGCTCTTTCTCTCTTTCTCTTTCGCTTTCTATTCGTCTTCTTGCAGGAGAGAAGGGCAACCGATCGGCTTATCTTTAAGATATATTCACAGACCACTTTGTGTTTTAAATAAATTGTTTGCATCAAGAGCCGCCTAGATTTTCCGACTGTTTCTTCAGGACCTCGCAAACAAAAGATTCGTCGTAACAAATGGTAGCAGAGGATGGTTCAAAAGGCCTGAATTAACAGCACATAGATTCAGCTTGACCAAGCTTGGACCTGAACTCTGGAACTCTTTTGTGCTCAGTACAAGGCGCGCCTACACAAGGTAAACAGATGTTCTCTGTATAGGTTAAGTTGCATTTATTATTTAGCGTACTGGGTGTTAAATGAATCTCAGAGTCCATAAGTGTCCGATTAAATTACTATGGTATTATTAGATAGTTTGGAACTGTGAATATATGCTAGAGCTAAAATGTATGTTTCCTGATTGCTGAGTTCGAACCTGACCGGTCTAAATAAACTGTACAAGGCGCCATTGTGTTCAGACACCATTGGGCTTGTGTAGAATCTGTCTGTTTTGGTAGCGGGATTCTGTACAAGGCGCCATTGGGTTCAGGACACCGTTGGGTTTAAGTAGAATCTGTCTGTTTTGGTAGCGGAATTTTACTAATTTGATTGTTCTAAATTCCAAATCTGTCTGTTTTGGTAGCGGGATTTGGGTAGAATCTGTCTGTTTTGGTAGCGGGATTCTACAAATATTGGGTTGTACTAAAATCGGAATCTGTCTGTTTTGGTAGCGGGATTCGGGTAGGATCTGTCTGTTTTGGTAGCGGGATCCTACAAATTTGGTTGTTCTAAAATCCGAACCTGTTCTGTTTTGGTAGCGGGGTTCGCTGAATTAATCTAAATTCTAAATTTGTTTCAAAATAGTACGTCAGGAGTTGTTGTTTGTCTGACTGTGTCGGCCATTTTCCCTTTGTTTGTGTACTTCCTGTGTCGACCATCTTGCATTGGTGTGTGAGTTGTTGTTCTTACTGTGTCGGCCATTTTTCCTTTGTTTGTGTACTTCCTGTGTCGGCCATCTTTGTTTTGTGTGTGATTTGTTGTCTTACTGTGTCGGCCATTTTTCCTTTGTTCTCTGTGGTACTTCCTGTGTCGGTCATCTTGCGTTTTGTGTGTGGATTTGATCTCTGTGGCACTTCCGGTGTCGGCCATATTGTCCTTTTTGTGTGTGAGCTCTGTAGTTTGTGTTGTATTTGCTTGATGAGTTTATCTGTTTCCAGCTCTAAGCCTGGGAATATTCAATATTCTATGCAGTACCTAGAAACATTGTTGAAGGCTAATGCTTGTGGTAATTAAAGGTTACTATTTGGAGCACTGTGGCTTTAGCAGATGTTAATAGTAGTTAATGCATTATAGTGCATTTAGACTAATATATACCTAGCTGAAGTCATTATAGTTTATATATGTATGAATTGGGATAGTCCTACTCTAGTCGTGAATTAGATTGTTTCTCGTTCCAAGTCATAACTAAACCTTCAACACAAGAAAAAAGATAAATAAATAAATAGAATAAAATTAAATAATAATAAAATTTTAATAATGATAATAAAAGAGAATAAAATTAATAAAGGCTCTGATGCCCAATTTTAAAAAACCAAAATGGGAGATCTAACAGCAGGACAATTGCAGCATGTAGTTATTAAATAGGATTAAAGACAAACACACCAGTAAAAAGGTAGAGACAAGGAAAGGGAGATAGTTCTCACTTTTTTCACATTTCACAAGCCTACTTTCCAACCAGCCACTTCTAAACTCCTTCACTTTAAATCAGAAGCATTTTAAGTGTTTTTAACAGGACTTAACCCACAAATTACAGCTGAAGTGAACTCCGCTCATCAAGGAATGCTGTTTTTCTCTGTGTCTATAGTCTCTTCTGAGGTAAGTAAAGGTCTATCTCCTTTTAGCGATAGGGAAAGAGAGGCGCACCTCTTACACATTTATAGCACGGGTCGGAATACCCAACAGGTTAGCAGACTCTCAAACACGTAACTGAGAGATAGCTCTTACACATACAATGGCACAGGGAAAGAATAAGGCAGATCACAGCGACTTCCATTCAGCCTGGACGGACGAAGTACAGGACTACTTTGGTCCAACTAAATGCTGAGGGCTTGAGCTTAAGAGCCAACGTAGAAGAAATTTATCAGTGGTACACATCAATTGGATATAGGTTAGCCACAACCAACAAAATTTGCAAATTCAGTAGGCCAAACCTAAAATTAAGCAGCATCAACTTTTGTCCGCTATCGGTTTCTTACTCTGCCGAAATTTCAAAGCCACGGCAGAGGAATATGAGACTGGAATTAGAAGGACATGCGTGACACAGAGCATCATAGAACTGAATTAATACAGAGTCAACGAACCAAAATTAATGGCTTTGAATATGATAAAACAAAATTGCGCACGGCAATCACAAATATTCGATAAACAGCACATATTGGTTTCAAATTTTCCAAGGCCTGAGTGTATTTCCTAACTCCATCTTGACAAAGGACACCACTCAACCACGAATTGCTGTAATTAAAACTGTGACTGGCCACAATGGCGAAAAATTTGACGTTAGTAGCAAACAGGGGACGTGATTTCTTGAAATTTAGAGAACACATTCCGGCACATCACGACAAGCCCTATAATGACCAATTAGCTGAAGTTATCAGGCGATTGGAAACAATCGAAATCCTGATACAGGGATTTATCCAAGGCAATGCACTTACTCAAACAGTGTCATGGTCAAAGCCAAAATAACCACACAACATGGCTGTGAATTTGGCTTCAATCACACACATGCGCACACACAACCATGCTCACACACACACACACACTTTTTAATTGCATGTAGACATTATGCACAAGATCTGTTAACCGCTGCCAGACAAGAGATCCCCGATCTCCGTTTCATAGCACACCACGATATGCCTTAACAGATCTTGTTGAATTACTAAACCTAGATAAATGGTTTCAACATTATTTTGAATTATTCTGGATCTCTCTTTTTCAGAAAGGGGGGAGGAATGAGGTAAGACAAATTCTCCAATATCATAGCTCAAAATTGGATCTTATAGTACAGGGACAAAACTGTAAGGTTAGCAAGGCTCGATGCATTGGTGCAGGGTTTAAACTATTCTACCATGGTGTGGATAGGAAGAGAATGGAGTTGGTGTGGTCCTGAAGGAGGACTATGTAAAGAATGTCGTTGAGGTGAAAAGGGTGTCAGATAGGATAATATGTCTGAAGCTGGAAATTGAGGGGTGTAATGGTGAATGTGGTTAGTGGCTTATGCACCACAAGTTGGCTGTGAAATTAGAGGAAAAAGAGAGATTTCTGGGGGGAGTTAGATGAAGTGGTTGGGAGCATTCCCAGGGAGGAGAGACTGGTGATTGGTGCAGATTTCAATGGTCATGTTGGAGAAGGTAATAAAGGAGATGAGGAAGTGATGGGCAGGTTTGGTGTTAAGGATAGGAACCTAGAAGGACAGATGTTGGTGGATTTTACAAAGAGGATGGAAATGGCTGTGGTTAACACATATTTCCAAAAGAGGGAGGAGCACATGTGTAGACTACATCCTATGTAGAAGAGGTTGCTTAAACGAGATTGGTGATTGTAAAGTAGGGGCAGGGGAGAGTGTAGCTAGACAGCATCGGATGGTGATGTGCAGAATGGCTCTGGTGAAGTTGAGAAAGGAAGAATGTCGTGAGGAGTTCAGAGAGAAGCTGAGAAAGGTTTTGGGTGATAAGAAAAAGCTCCCATATGACTGGGTAGTAGAATGTAGAATATGAAAGGCAAAGAAGGTTGGATGGCGTAGAAATTGTGGAACAGGATGTAGCAAAGATTAGCAAGGACGAAGTAAGTGAGGAAAGCTGTAGAACATGAAAGGCAAAGAAGGTTGGATGGCGTAGAAATTGTGGAACAGGATGTAGCAAAGATTAGAAAGGACGAAGTAAGTGAGGAAAGCTGTAGAACATGAAAGGCAAAGAAGGTTGGATGGCGTAGAAATTGTGGAACAGGATGTAGCAAAGATTAGCAAGGACAAAGTAAGTGAGGAAAGCTTTGAAAAGGATGAAGAACGGAAAGGCAGTGGGACCTGATGACATACTGGTTGAGGTATGGAAAAGTCTAGGAGAGCTGGGAGTGGTGTTTTTGACTAGATTATTCAATGGAATTCTGGTGAACGAGAGTATGCCGGAGAAATGGAGGAAAAGTTTACTTGTAACCGATTTTAAGCAGAAGGGTGAGACATTTTTCGGAAGGATGGTGTAAGGAAACAATTATCCTAGACAGTGATGGGAATTATACAGGTGACCAGCTGAATGCACAAAAATTCAGCAGGGCAGATTTAGTATGGTTGTGTGGTGATATGAGAATCCGGCGGAGATTGTATGGGAATTGGTCTGGGGAGTGTGTGTTGGTTTTTCTGATAATGCCTTTCAGGATTTACAAGCAGCACGGAATGGAGGATGCCATGGATGCCCTGGCCAATCACCACAGCCATCGAAGAGACACCCGAGAGGTCAGACCTGGCGGATCCTTCGACAAAACCGTGTGGATTGATGGTATAGGGGTCCCAAGGGGGGTCCCAGATGAATTTAAGGCTAGGAACCAGATTGCTGCAGGGTTTGAAAGCGCACTCTTTTGGTTGGTAACTGTCAATAAGAATGTAGACTAGATAAACTATCTCTATTACAATCAACAAAGATTTGTTAATTTCAGTGTTCAAGCCATTAGGGACTGAGGGACCAGCTAGACCAGACTTCACTTATGACCATACAGAATAGGATGGCATTAGACATGTTGTTGGCAGAGAAAGGTGGAGTTTGCCAGATTGTGGGTTCATCGTGTTGCACCTTCGTCCCTAATAATACTGCACCCGATGGTAGTGTGTCACAAGCCTTGGAGGGATTGAGGGCTTTGTCACAAGAATGGAAGGAAAACTCAGGAATAGACAATGAATGGGTAAAGTGGCTAGAACATATATTTGGACCATGGAAGGGAGTTATTACGAGTTTAGTGATGTCAGTATGTGTGGGATTGGCAATTTTAGTGGTGTGTTGTTGTTGTTGTGTCCCGTGTGTCAGGGTATTGATAGAAAGATTTGTGGCAGAGGTAGTGAGTAGAGGAAGCAGAGGGGGACAAGATCCACCAGTCATCCAGATGGTGTTGACAGATTTGTCTAAGTATTATATAGACGATGAGGAAGACCCACTTCAAGTGACATAAGTGCTACTAACTCTGCTTATTTAAAGGAAAAAACCGACCAGACAAGGCGAGGAGAGACGACCAACACTGCTGATCATACACCGGGATGAAGAAAAGAGACTGGGAAGAACGGGCAAAGGCAGACTCCGTGGGAACTGGAAATCCCACTCCAAGGGACAAAAGGGCCACCAACTGGACCGGCCCACACGGAACAAACCACAGCAATAAAGCCGACTATGTGGAAGAGGAGTCCAGTGAAGCCAAAGGAACAACCTAACACCTGATTCTCTGGGTGCTTCTTTGTAAATGTGACACTTTGTGTTGGTTTATTTCATTACACAAAAAAGGCTGAGAATACTTGTAATTCTGTGAAACCGGCTCTGTACCTCAAAGCAAGATTACTGTGGTCTTTTTTTTTTTAGCTTAAAGGGACAGTGAATAGAAGGAAGTTATTGTTACTGCACACCGTTGATAGAAAGCGCTGTCATATTAGAAATAATTTGTCTCTCAGGCCGCTAGATGGTGCAGTAGTTTCTCTAGGACGATGTTCCGTTACTAATAACAAGATGTGGAAAGATTCTTGTGTCATTAAATGACATTATTTATAATATCCAGTTTGATTTTTTATTGTCCATGTTTGTTATCTCCACTTTGTCAGTTCGAGGTTGTGTTGGGTTCCAACATCTATCTCCGGAAATCACGGGCACAGGTGTGGGTAGAACCACAGCACATCACAGAACTGGGTAGCAGTTGGTGTTGCAGTTCCAGGGATGATATCCTCCCTCAGACACAGCCAACTCCATGGCTGGTCGGAAGGCACCACTGGGACTTGAAATCATGTCATTGTGGTTATGGGCTAGTGTCTCAGAAGGTGTGCCACCCGAGAGATCGGAAACAATCTTCTTCTGTTTGTCCCTTCATCAAGCCACTTGACCCTTAACTAGAAAAACTCAAGGCATGCGAGGGACCCAAATTTGTAACCTCAAACCAGTATTAATAAATCCTCCTAGGACTACAACTCTTGATATTCTCACTGCATTTTTTGTGTCCTAATAGACTAATACAAGAGCACAAATTCAATACACACATTGATGGTGGCAAATTTCACATTTCATTACAAATACACATACTTCATCTTCAGTAAAACTGTGAAACCAGATGACAAATAAAATTTATTATAAAAATATAATAATACTCTTACATGAGCATCAATGTGAGGTTGCAGTCCATGCAGGTGCATGGTGTCTTTGAGAGGAACTTTACAGAGCATGACATTATCATGGAAAGTCAAAAAGTTACCAAAAACACTGTCATGTTTTTTTTGTATCCAAATATTGTAAAAATATTGCAAAAGAGCACCTTCCAAAAATGTCTCAAATACAAAAACATATTTGCAAATATTGCAAGTAAACGTATTGTTTGGCTCTTGGTTATTCTCTGTATCTGCATATTCTAAAAAGGATACATAATATTTATAATGCAAATAATCAGACAGGTTAAGTACAAAGTGGAAAATAGATTTTAGTAGTAAATATAGAATAAAAAAATGTAATTTCCTGTTCTGAATCTTTACCCAGCAAATCACACAGTGCAGGTAGAGACTTTACAACTGAATCATATTCAAAATGAAACAAATACCATAGTTGTTAACACATTGCTATTAAGAATGTAACAACAACAATAATAATAGAAAAACACACACTGTAAACTGAACTACATATCTTTCTCAACATGAGTCAATGACAAATAAATTATTAAGTGATCCATTCAATGTTCTAGTATTTGCCTGATAGCCAAATTAAAACAGGATATCAAAAGGCATGTTAAAAGTTAATATTTGGTTTATTGTGCGTGCACGGGTCATGTGTATGTATCATTGTGAGGGCCAAATGTCCTCACAAGGATAGAGAGATATGGCTTGTTTTTTTTTTTTTATTTATGTTGACATTCTGCTGGAAATTTTCTAAATAGTTATGTACAGTTGTAATTTGCTAGCCCACAATAGACTCAGATCTGAGTTCCAACAATGCTAATTTAATTATTAAATGGAAGAAGTTTGGAACAACCAGGAGCTGGCCACCCCACCAAATGGTCACTCTGGCTGGCATCCAAGGATCCTATTTGCAGATGGGAGAAACTTCAAGAAGCTCAACCATCACTTCAGTACTCCACCAATTTGGGCTTTATGGTAGAGTGTTCAATCTTGGTTTCTTCAGACCAGAGAATCTTGTTTCTCATAGTCTGAGATTCCTTTAGGTGCTTTTTTGCAAACTCCAGGGTGGCATTCATGTGCCTTTTCCTGAGGAGAGGCTTCTGTCTTGCCACAAAGATTGGTGGAGTGCTGCAGTGAAGGTTGACCTTCTGAAAGTGTCTCCCATCTGCACACAGTATCTTTTATGCTCAGCCAATGTGAATGACCAATGGATTCTTGGTCAATATTCTTACCAAGGTCCGAAACGTCTTCCTTTAAGAAATATGGAGGCCACTGTGGGAACTTTAAATGCAGTAGAAATGTTCTTTAACCTTCTCCAGATCTTTGCCTCCACACAATCATGCCAGGCAGCTCTGTCCTCCTCATTGCATTATTAGCTGTAAAACCTTTTATGGACAGGTGTGTGTCTTTCCAAATCATGTCATATCAACTGAATTTACCACAGGTGCACTCAAATCAAGATGTATAAACAATATGCTCAAATATGCTTCCTTTTAATAAATTTGCACTCGCAGGCGTGCTATTTTCACTTTCCAATTGGTTCCAATTTCCAACTGTTTTCAATTGGTTATTGAGTGCAGATTAATGGAGAAAAACTTGATTTATTTTTCATTTTAGCACAAGGCCGCAACGTAAAGCAACAGTGTGAAAAAGGTGAAAGGGTCTGAAGACTTTCTGCATGGATTGTATGTTTACTACTGGTCAAAAGTAAAAAAGAAAACAAACAGCAAATTTTTAGAAATAATACTAAAAACTGTGTACTGTATCAAAGCAGTGTTGCAACAGACTGTGTTACTAAACAACATAACATAGTAATTGGACAACAGAGTGCTACAGGATGTACATCTATACCTAGGAATTTAGCAGACACCCATATCCAAAGCGACTTACAACTTATACAATCCATGCAATTGTGGGTTAACGGTCTTGCTCGAGGACCCAACAGTGGCAGCTTGGCAGAGGTGGGATTTGAATCCTGAAACTTCTGGTCGACAATCCAGTACCTTAACCGCTAGGCTACCACAGTCCCAGGATGTAGCATATTACTAACGTAATGGTTAAGATGAGCCACCCTGAAACCGAAATAGCATTTTGCAGTACCATGCAATACGTTTTGGTCTAACCCTAGTTAGTGAGGGGTTCATCCTACAGCAAGACAATGATACCACAGGCTGCATCAAAACTACCTAAAAACTAGCATGAGACTAAGCTTCAAATCATGGCCAGCATAGTTTCCAGACTTAAATCCCACCTAACTGGTTTGGGATTCTACAACAGTACTGAGAAGAACAGAATTTGATTTCCAGAATGCCTTGAGGGTATTTGACTAGTATAACTGCAAAACTGTGTACTTTGAGTCAAAACCTTTACATTCAGTTTTGTTAAACAAAATGATTATATAATTTCTTCATCTCCAACTGTTTATTTGTTTTCAGTTTTATTTGTTTTCAGTTTTACACTTGAACATTAAACTGCATAAATATTAATAAAAATGGGAAAAAAATAAATGGGAATTATGTTCTAAAACTATTGTTATATGGCTAAACTACCTTTTTAAAATAATTCATTTGCATCTATTAAAAAGTGTTCTATGTGACAAATTTTTGGAATTTGTCATACAAAATTAATAAAATAATACATTTATTTGATGCACTGAAAATGTGTTAACATCATGAAGGTAAATTAACTTTAAGAAAAACAATGGATCTGACGACGTCTCATTATATCAACTCATATGCATAAATACATATTTCTTCTGCATTTGGTCTCCAGTACCCTGCTGATTTTCATGTATGTGATTACAGTTTTCTAGGTTTCAACACAAAATACACAGATATTAATCCATTATAGACCCATACATAAATCTTCCTGCCCTGAGAATTTTAATTTAAGATTAATGCATTCCACCGGAACAGCTACATCATGACTATGTGTCCAAGGCTTGCTGATTTACTTTTGCCATAAATGTTCATGATACTGTGTCCTGATGCAAACAGAAGGCCCATTGTCCAAATGAGGCAGGATAGCAGCATTAGCTTTGTTACTTTCACTTGGAGGTGAAGTTTAGCCCGTTAGCACTGGTAATGGAAATGCTGGTGCACTTTTCCCTCTATGTGTGCATGTGAGTGTGTATGTGTGTGCGTTTGAATGTCAGTGTAAACCTTGGAATAAGCAATCTGAGGCCCATCGAAGCCTGAGGCTCCCACTTCCATGAGCCTGTGGTTGGGGAAGTCAGAGCTGGCACGACTAGGAATGCTTGTCTCTTTATCGGGACCATGGCGTGCTCTGTATGGCACAGAGCGAGGTGGAAGGGCTCCATTTCGAAGGTGACTGTGGCACAACCACAGCACGATGGTACCAACCATAAGCAGTGCTGCTGCTGGGATGCCAATGATTAGAGGCCATGGGAGACCTGAGCTCAGATGGGCTGGAGAAGCTGGCTTTGCTATGCGGGCATCTGCAAACACATACAGATCCATGCATAAACACAAATTATTTTAAGCATGGCACTTAAACACTTATGACCAAAAGAAATATATTCATACTTATATAATAACAATTAGTTATAAAAGGTTTATCACACACCTGACAGCACAGTGAGGTAGGCACTACGAAAGCTGTAGCCCATGGTGTTTGCTCCGAGGCAGATGTACATTCCAGCATCCTCGTCTCTTGCTTTTATGATGGCTAGCTTGTTGAGATACGAGCCATCAGGCCGAGACCACACATCTCCTGTGGGCAACACCATAAAATGTTGACCCCCTACCTCCAACGTAGTGTTGTACCTCTGCTCTGTGCCTGGCTCAAGCCTCTTCAGCCACTGGATGACAGGCTTCACGTCACTGTGGACCTTACACTGAAAAGACGCTGTGCCACCTAGCTCCACTGTTGTATTGAGAGGATGATTGCCAGTCATCACAGGCTTGGAGTTTGTACGTTCTGGGAATGATATGAGTATCAATTAGTTTTTTTGGTACACACAACATATACTCGCTAAGTTAAAATATATGTTGCCATCATTTTGCTATAATAAACAGATAATTGAACAATTTTTGTGGTGAACAGAAGAGTGTAGTGCAGAATCAGCATAACAAACAGAATCAGCTAGAGTTACTACAAGAGTTCATAAACTCATTGGAATTTTCTGGATTTCCTCATTTATATCTAAAAAAATTTGTTTGTTCATCGCTCAAATCATTAAAATAGATAAGCAATTACATCCTAAACTAATATGGTGGAACCTCGGAATTCCACCTTAACTGGAACTCCAGAAAAAATTCTAACTCTGATGTTTGAAGATGGAATCAAGTTTCCTCATAAGAAGTAATGCAAATAGGATTAATCTGTTCCGATCACCAAAGTATTGCTTTTTACGCTTAGGTTCGTATGTAATTAATGATGAAAAGCATTATTATGCATGAATTCATGTAATTCATACAATGCATAAAATCAATAAAAACTTTAAATAATTGAAGAACTTTGTTGAAGAACAAAAGACTTGAAATAAGTGAATATAAAGTGGTATAGTCACTGAGGCAAAAACAGTTTCAGCACGTCTTATCACTGGGACAGCGGCGGCATGACTGAGGGGGTGTCTGAAATCATACCCATAGACCATTGTAATATTCATATGCATAATGCATTAATATAATATGCTTATGATCGCATCCTATTTCTTCTTCTTCTGGATGATTCCTTCTTTCTTTTTGTTAGGGTTCGGAATCGGACCCTAGGAGGAAAAGAAGGATAGGACACAGGTGCAAAAGAACTCCCAAAGGAGGACAAAAGAAAGGGAAAAAGAATCGCTGCTTAGGCGCAGGCTTGGGAACCTGACTGTTTGGAACGGAGCTGTTAGCCAGGCGGGGATTCGAACACCGGACCTCTTGTGTCAGGGACGGGAATGCAACGCGTTTGCCACCCGGCCAGACGACTGACGCTAGAGGGCAAATGGGCCTAGGGAACGTCAAAAACAAGCACTGCCCACGGCGGACTCAGAATAAGGAATACGCCAAAAAAGAGATAAGGTTGAACAAAAGGGCACGAGGAATAAGTCCCGTGAAGCTGGGAATTACCAGCGAGAAATGCCAAGCGCGCTGGAAGCGGAGTTCACAGTCTGACGCTGAACTCAGCGTGTGTGTGTGTGTGGCCAGCAGCCGACAGAGGAGGGGGGATGCCTGCGCGAACGGGGGGAAACGACGCGCATGCGCCACAGAAGGCGGCGTGGAGACCGGCTGGATACCGAGATGCTGCGCTCGGCTGAAAGTGCAAATGCCGCGGAAAAGCGACACTCAAAGCTCCGGAGAGCAGGGGGGAACCCCTAACGACGGGGACAGCAAGCGCGGTGAGGAGAGAGCGAGGGAAGGCTGCACCGCCGCCGAGGGAGAACCTGAAAGCGGTGCCTGGAGCAGAGGCGAGCTAGGCTGGGAGAAACCGCGGTCCGACCGGAGGGGAACCAGGTTAGTAGCGATAACTCTGAAGAGGGGGCAGTGGAAACGAAACACGTTGTGGTGACCGAACTAAAGCGGTGTCTAGGAGCAACGGGAGTCACAAACAACGTGTTAGTGTGTGAGGGTGCGAATAGCATTGGAACATGCCCTGCGCGAACGCAGGGTGCGAGACGGAACCGGGATGCCAGTCCCGGGACGGGTGGTGCGTCACTGCTGGCGACCCATCCCGAGATGTGGCGAGCGGATCCTAATACTTTTATGGTGAGTGGGATACTGTGTTCATACATTATTGCCACCGACTGGTGTTGGAAGATCACACCACTGAGTGTTCTATTTAGGGTATTACAAGTCACGCTGACCCCATTCACTGACGCTAGAGGGCAGCATCGACTCACGTTTCAGCCTGGGCATGCTGGGTGCGATTGCACTTTAGCACTTATTGCACGATCAGCGACACCTGCTGGCTCGTGTTTTTGAGAGCACGCTCGAGCTCAGTCAGGTGTCACAAAAGTATGGCTTAGAAGATCGAGCTAACCGCCAGGGGTTATTTGATAGCATAGGGCAAGTTTTCCGTGCTTCACCTCCCCTCTGTTTGCTGTCATTGCGGCCTTCCCTCTCCTCAACGGTTCCACACCTTCTCCCTCATTCGCCGGCAGTCCTTTGGGGCTTATCAAAGCCAATCCTCTTTGCAATCGGCGGAAGTAGCGCTCGGAAAGGACGCTGTGCTGCTGAATCAGCCTCGTCCAATCTCCTTCCGTATCTGTACCATGCTCCTGAAGCCTTGGGAATGCCTTTGTGGTGCTTGCTCGGGTACTGCTGCTCGGACCTGCTTACGTCGTAATACCGTAAGCGCACCTCAGGTTAGGGGCTTAGCGCTTATGGTGTTTGCTTTTCATTTTTTTTTTTCTTTTTCTTTCCCCAGTGGATAAGTGGCACATTTGGTCAACATGAGTGCAAACCCGGTGAAGACTTACAGGAAACGTTTGACCTCTGTCATTGCCAACAAAGGTTATCTTACAAAGTATTGAGTTGAACTTTTGTTATTGACCAAATACTTATTTTCCATCATAATTTACAATTAAATTCTTTAAAAATCCTACAATGTGATTTCCCGGATTTTTTTTGTCATTTTGTCTCTCATAGTTGAAGTGTACCTATGATGAAAATTACAGACATCTCTCATTTTTTTAAGTAGAAGAACTTGCACAATCAGTGGCTGACTAAATACTTTTTTGCCCCACTGGACGTGATATCCCTAAAATTAGAAATATGCAGAGAAACTGGTTCATGCATTCATAACCTCAAGGTTGGATTACTGTAACGCTTTACTTAGTGGATGCTCTAGTAAATCTATAAATAAACTTCTATTAGTTCAGAATGCAGCCACCTGAGTGCTAACTCGAACTAGAAAATTTGATCATATCACTCCTGTTCTATCATCACTACACTGGTTACCAGTTAAATTCCGCATTGATTACAAAATACTTCTTATAACTTATAAAGCTCTACATGGCCTGGCCCCACATTATCTGAGTGAACTTTTAGAGTCCTACAATCAAGCACGTTTACTTCGTTCGCAGAGTGCAGGACTTCTTTTAGTTTCTAGAAGTAAAAAAGTCACAGCAGGGGGAAAAGGTTTTCTCAAACATGCCCCCCCAACTATGGAATAAACTTCAAACTTTAGTTCGAGACTCAGACACACTCCAAATTTTTAAGTCTAGGCTATAGACATACGTATTTACACAGGCTTTTGGCTAGATTTAGACTGGTATGCATGGCTTGGGTCACTGGGGGCGCCGTCTGGAGTCATGCCTGGACTGCCTGCCTCTGTTAGAGTGTCAGGTGGGCGGTCCCATCCCATCTGTGAAACATGGTGGTAGTAGTATCATGGTTTTGGCCTGGTTTGCTGCATCTGGGCCAGGACAGCTTGCCATCATTAATGGAACAATGAATTCTGAATTATATCAGAGAATTTTAAAGGAAAATGTCAGGACATTTGTCCATGAACTGAATCTGAAGAGAAGGTGGGTCATGCAGCAAGACAACGACCATAAGCACACAAGTTGTTCTACCAAAGAATGGTTAAAAAGGAATAAAGTTAAGCAAAGGTACTGAGAGGGGCAAAGATACTGAAAGCAAATGTTGACATACTTTTACCACTCGCTAATATGTAATATTGGATCATTTTTCTCAATGAATAAATGACCAAGTATCATATTTTAGTATCATTTGTTTAACTGTGTTCTCTTTATCTACTATTAGGACTTGTGTGAAAATCTGATGATGTTTTAGGTCATATTTATGCAGAAATAGAGAAAATTCTAAAGGGTTCACAAACTTTCAAGCACCACTGTATAATACATTGGCTACATCCAAATCTATATAGCCCAAGTAAGCCGAAGTAAATATCCAGAACTTTCCATTTCTTAGTAAATCAATAAGAAGCCACTCTTTATTTACCAACCCGATAATAGAAACAGGACAACCAGGTGGAGAGCTAAGTTTACTAATAGTAATATGATGTCATGCAAATTCACACCAATATGGCATAATCCAGACTTTTTTATAATCAGATTTCCATAATCTTCCCACAATGGTAAAGAAGGAATTGCACAATTAAAAGATGTTTTTAAAAATGTGTTTTGCAGACTTAGGTATAAAATTTGGCCTTGAGCAGAATATTTTTTCAGCACCTTCAACTGACAGGGGCTCTTAAGTCTAAGAATAACATAAAACAAAACCCTTTACTATTTTCACCTTTAACTCAACTCATTAGCACACTCAGTTTGAAAAAGCAACTTCTCTCAAAAACCTATAAATGCATTAACATAATCAATGATGTCATACCTACCCCACAATAGGAATGGGAGTTAGACTTCTCAGAGACTATAGATATCCCTCAATTGATTTTCACTAAAATTTTCCAACAGTGACTGCTTGGCAGAGGTGAGATTTGAACCCTGGCCCTTCAGGGCTACACTCTAGTACCTTGGGGCGCCCCCCCAAGTAATGCAAACGTTTAAAATAAGTTAATTATATATTGCAAAATAATTATGGAAATATTTAGTCATACTATGCAGCTGGCAGTCATGATAGCACTTGTTTAAAAAAAAAATCAGTAACTCTATTTGCTTCATTTCTGTGCCATCAGTGTGTGTATAGTGTGTAGTGTAGTGTATAGTTTGTGTGTGTGGGACAACGGCCAAATGAGTGTCTATGTAGGTCCTTTGCAGGTACTTTTATCGGGAACCTATCAGGTATTGTATAAAGGTTTGTCCTCTTCTGTGATTGGACTACAACAGCTCATTAGCTGACCAGCAGTCTGTGGGAATTCTAACTTTGTTCAAGTTGGACTGTTTATGGTTTGTTTGTTTTTTTAGTTTATTGCAAATGAAGGAAAATGTAGTTTTATCCCCAACAAAAACCCCTTTCACAAGGCGTTAACTAGAAGAAAAAAATCAACCAAATCTACAAAACCAGCAGCAGACACTAGGATGAGCTTAACACCTGTGGTTTCTTGGGCTCTTGTTATGACAAATGGTGATGGCTAGCTGGATGCGATGTAAGTCCAGTAACGCCTTTTTTTGCTTTCCATGTTTGCTGTTTCAAATTGCTGGAACCGAAGAATTGTTGGCAATGACAATGTACGAGACTTAGAGAATGATAACTGAGACTTCACAGAGAAATTTGCAGGCCAGAAGGAAAGGAAGGCAAACATTATGTTCAAGTATTTCTACAGGCCAGTGTTTAGGAAGCATCACTGTGCATTGATCTGTTTTTAGACTTTCCAGTTTGTTTGCGCCCACCTCAAAATTTTTAGCACCAGCCGCCACTGCTTGCAACTATACCTATCAAATTTATAACGGTAACATGAACTCACCAATCACCTCCACTCTGTAGGTGGCATTAATGTGGCCCGCAGTGTTGAACACATGGCAGGTGTAGCGGGCACTGTCCTCTGGCTGCAGATTTTTTAGAGTGAGAGTCCACTGTGGCCGTTTGCTCCTGGTCGGAGCTGGCAGCTGCTCCTGGTCCTTCCACCATGTGATACATGGTGTTGGATTCCCAGTGGCCATGCAATTCAGGCGTACTGAGCTGCCAACTGGCTGCTCCCGAAAACGACGGCGCATCTTTTTGTGCTGGCTGAATCGAGGCTTCTCTGTGAACAAAATATAGCTCAAATATAGCTCAAAATATAGCTCAAATATAGCTCTGTCTAATGTCTAAAGCAATTCAATACATTACAATTTAGTTCACTTTTGTTTAGCTTAAGGTACTCCCAATTGTATGTAGTTCAGTCCATGAAATTAAAATAAATTCAGTTCTGTCTTACTTTGTTTAGTTTAATCCAACATAATTTAATAAATTACAGATTCTGCGTAATTCAGGACAAAACATCTTTCAACCCAGTCCTGCTCAGATAAAATCTCAATTTAATTTAGTTCAATTTAGCCCAGTTTGCTTCTGTCCAAATAATGTATAGTCATTTCAGTTTATTTCAGTATAATTCATTAATGTTTCTACAATATCTTCTTTTTCATTATTTTAGTCATTGTAGGCCTGGACCCTATGGCAAAAACACTAGGTGAAGTTCAGAAGTAGACCATAGGCAGGATATCATTCCAATGAAAAGTCAACACTCACTTACACACTTACTCATAAATTTACACCAAGGTGGCATATACGCTTATGCTTGAAAGTTTGTGAACCCTTTAGAATTTTCTATATTTCTGCATAAATATGACCTAAAACAGATTTTCACGCAAGTCTTAAAAGTACATAAAGAGAACCCTGTTAAACAAATGAGACAAAAATATTATACTTACTCATTTATTTATTGAGGAAAATGATCCAATATTACATATTAGTGAGTGGCAAGGTATGTGAATCTCTAGGACTAGCAGTTAACTTGAAGGTGAAATTAGAGTCAGGTGTTGTCAATCAGTGAGATGACAATCAGGTGTGAATAGGCACCCCGTTTCATTTAAAGAACAGGGATCTATCAAAGTATGCTCTTCACTACACATGTTTGTGGAAGTGTATCATGGCACAAACAAAGGAGATTTCTGAGGACCTCAGAAAAAGAGTTGTTGATGCCCATCTGGCTGGAAAATAAAAAAAACCTATCTCTAAAGAGTTTGAACTCCACCAATCCACAGTCAGACAGATGTGTACAAATGGAGGAAATTCAAGACCATTGTTACCCTCCCCAGGAATGGTCGACCAACAAAGATCACTCCAAGAGCAAGGCATGTAATAGTTGGCGAGGTCAGAAAGGACCCCACGGTAACTTCTAAGCAATTGAAGGCCTCTCTCACATTGGCTAGTGAAAGGAAAACACTGCATTCCAGCATAAGAACCTTATCCCATCTTTAAAACAGGTGGTGATAGTATCATGGTTTGGGCCTCTTTTGCTGCATCTGGGCTAGGACGGCTTGCCATTATTGATGGAACAATGAATTCTGAATGATATCGGAGAATTCTAAAGGAGAATCTCAGGACATCTGTCCATGAACTGAATCTCAAGAGAAGGTGGGTCATGCAGCAAAACAATGACCCTAAGCACACAAATTGTTCTACCAAAGAATAGTTAAAGAAGAATAAAGTTAATGTTTTGGAATGGCCAAGTCAAAGTCCTAACCTTAATTAAATTGAAACATTGTGGAAGGACCTGAAGTGAGCAGATAATGTGAGGAAACCCACCAACATCCCAGAGTTGAAGCTGTTCTGTATGGAGGAATGGGCTAAAATTCCTCCAAGCCACACCAGATACTGAAAGCAAAGTTTCACATACTTTTGTCATTTTCCTCAATAAGTAAATGAGTAAGTATAATATTTTTGTCTCATTTGTTTAACTGGGTTCTCTTTATCTACTTTTATGACTTGTGTGAAAATCTGATGATCTTTTAGGTCGTATTTATGCATAAATAGAGAAAATTCTAAAGGGTTCACAAACTTAAGCACCACTGTAAAGTGGACAAATAAAACAAGAAACTTAACAAGCCCCCACAGATTGCAGCACTGTGAGGCACCAGCTTTACCCACCACTATGCTATACAGACTCAGTTCAATTCTGATTACAGCATTTCAATTAAGTTACATCTATGTTAGTTAATGTCAGTCTTGTTCCATCTGGTGTAATTGGGTTTATGTTAATTTAGTCTTATTTTCAGTTAGTTCAGCTTAAAGTAGGTTCAGGTCATTGATTGATTGATTCAGTCTATCCAGTTTAATATAGTTTCATTAAACACAACCAAGGGTTCCCCTGTTTGCCTGAAAGCAGTATCAGTGTAAGTAATCAGTAAGCATAATAAATACCTAATTTAAAAACTGAAAATAACCATAGTGACTGCTACCGTAACACACAGTTCAGTCAGTGCTCTATAGTAAATATCAGAAAGAAAAGCTTTTATCACTCTAGATCATGCACTCAACATGGATATAATGAGTTATGGGAAGTGCAGAGCAGAGATCAGTGCTATATATAATAGCTACTGTAGCCATTGTAGCTATTAATTTATGTTATGAATATGAATAGTCTCAAGGCCAATTCATTAATTAAGATGGCACTGTATGTTAGTTATGGCAGACTGTCAGTGTGTGTGTGTGTGTGTGTGTGTGTGTGTGTGTGTGTGTTCACATGTTTACCGAATGGCTGCCTGTTTGGATCCTGTGGTGCTTTTTCAAGGCAGGGTTCTTCAGTGGATGGAGAATATTTGGTAGGAGACACTGCAGTCTCATCTGAAACAAACAAACCAAAAAAGTTCTACATGTATATTTGGTAATAATCACACCCATGTGACTAATGCATAACCTAAAGTGAGAACTAGCAGCATATTGCTCAGAAAAAGTATAATTCATCTCAGTAATGAATCCCTACCATTTCAATGCTCTCCATACAGGCATGAATTCAATATACAGCTTACATGCTTATATACATGCTTGAAAGTTTGTAAACTCTTTAGAAGTTTCTATATTGAAGCAAAATATGACCTAAAACATCATCAGATTTTCACACAAGTCCTAAAAGTAGATCAAGAGAACCCAGTTAAACAAATGAGACAAAAAGATTATACCTGGTCATTTATATATTGATGAAAACAATACAATATTACATATTAGTTAGTGGCAAAAGTATTTGAACCTTTGCTTTCAGTATCTGGTGTGATCCCCCTGTGCAGCAATAACTCCACCTAAACATTAGCTGTAACTGTTGATTAATGTGTGTAGTCCTGCACACCGGCTTTTTAGCCCATTCCTCCATACAGAACAGCGTCAAATCTGGGATGTTGGTGGGTTTTCTCACATTAACTACTCGCTTCCACCACATTTCAATTGGATTAAAGGTCAGCACTTTGACTTGGCCATTCCAAAAACATTAACTTTATTCTTCTTTAACCATTCTTTGGTAGAACGACTTGTGTGCTTAGGGTCGCTGTCTTGCTGCATGACCCACCTTCTCTTGAAATTCAGTTCATGGACAGATGTCCTGACATTTTCCTTTAGAATTATCTGAAATAATTCATTGTTCCATTAATGATGGCAAGCCGTCCTGGCCCAGATGCAGCAAAAGGGGCCCAAACCATGATGCTACCACCACCATGTTTCACAGATGGGATAATGTTCTTATGCTGGAATGCAGTGTTTTCCTTTCTCTAATCATCTGTCTACAAAACATTCTTCCAATAGCCTTGTGGCTTATTCACGTGAGCTTTAGCAAACTGCAGACTGCTGCAGTAATTGAACGACCACTATCAAATTTAAACACTGGTTATTTTAGGTTTTACATATAGCACAATGATCATTCAGGGCTCAAATTGAAGTAAACACTTGGGCCAACATATTTATTCACCTCCAGTCTTCTATTTTCATCATTTAGGTTACATTTGGGAAGATTAAATGCAAAAAAAATGTCGAAAAATAAAAAAACGCCTTTAATTTTTTGAGATTATAATTTGTGTGTGGATGCTGGTGATTGAACATTTTCCATGCTGCACATTTTCTGTTTCAGCAGGGACTTGTGAAGCTAAATCCAAAATTTGGAACAGATACAACAAAGTGTTCAAGAGTTACACAGGTTTTTATCAAGGGTCATCATTCGTCTCAAAATTTGCCACAACCTCTAAAAATACAAAATAAAAAGAAGCCTGTCACTATAAAATCAAGTGGTTGCAAGTTTTTTTATGTCTTCTGTAATAGAAACAAACAAATATTAGTCACAATTCAGTGTTATTTGGTTTTTAACTAAAGAAATCCATCAGGAAAGGCCTCTCCATTGTTCAGGACGCAGAGAGAGGGGGGATTACACCCCTCCCCCTCGCGCTCTTTTGTGTGTGTGAGCGTGCTGGGGTTGGTCTCTATATGAGCCATAGACTCTTAGCTGTCCATTGGAACACAGCTCTGTCACTCAGCGCGCACACAGGACCCAGGGATTTGCATATATGTCTAGCCATAGGCCAGCTGGTGAGGAAGGTGGGTCGTGCCGTAAAACAGCTGCGCCAATACCGCCTACAGGCTCTTGAATAAACTAATGAACCAGGAAAAAGACCTGAGAAGAGGGATAGAGGGGAACCATTTAAAGCAGCCTCGTTCAAGGGGCCAAAGAAGAGCTTGCGCTTTGGAACGAATGGATGGGATTTTTACGCACCCACATAACCATGCAAAAAAGGACTTTACTGACGTTTTATCGGCAATGTTGTAACGGTATCATGGACTTGTTTAGACGGTAAGTGAATTTTCTATGATAAAATAAAAAGTGTATTTTACACCCTAAGTATGTTTTAAAAGGCAAAATAGTTGTTATGTTTTGCGCAAAACAACATGGCGGACAGCTGGTGTTTGGTACGTGATTTCGGGCGAATGGCTGCATGTAGACGGTTGAAAATCGGTATGCAGGTAGTCATGATAGTATTAAATCTTTTGAGTTTGTGTTTTGGACTGTGTATTAAGAATGTTTTAAGTTATTAAAACTATTTACTGCAAATTTGCAGATGCGCCCCTAGCGGGCCCATATACGGGCCCGATCTGCGGCAATGGGCTAGCAGCAGTGTTCTTTTTGGAGAGCAGTGGCTTTCTCCTTGCAACCCTGCTATGTACACCATTGTTTTTCAGTGTTCTTCTGATGGTGGACTCATGAACATTAACATCAGCCAATGTGAGAGAGGCCTTCAGTTGTTTAGAAGTTACCCTGGTGTCCAGAAGTGACCTCACCAACTATTACATGCCTTGCTCTTGGAGTGATCTTTGTTTGTTTTGGTTTTGAATTTCCTCCATTTGTACATAATCTGTCTGACTGTGATCTTTAATAAACTGCAGATGAGCAACAATATTGTTTTTGGAGAGCAGTGATTTTTTTCCTTGCAACCCTGTCATGCACACCATTGTTGTTCAGTGTTCTTCTGATGGTGAAGTCATGAACGTTAACATTAGCCAATGTGAGAGAGGCCTTCAGTTGCTTAGAAGTTATCCAAGGGGCCCTTTGTGACCTTGCCAACCATTGCACGCATTGCTGTTGGAGTGATCCTTGTTGGTCGACCACTCCTGGGGATGGTAACAATGGTCTTGAATTTCTTCCATTTGTAGAAATTCCTTACACACAAGCTATGTATTTTGGTAATATGAACAACATTATAAAATTTGCCCCACAGGCAGAATATGAAAACTGTGTATAGGTCTAATTCCTAAATTGCTTTGACATTTGTACAGTATTACTATTACACCAGTTTTGTTTTATCCTGGCAGTCACTTTACCTGAAAGCTGGATAAAACAAAGGTCTTATACTCACATTAAGGTATTTACAAAGCAAACGTATCTTCTCAGATCATGAAAGTATGTGACGCTACTTGTATATGTGTATGTGTGAACATACCAGCTCTACAGGAACACTATGGAAACACTATTCAGGCTGGGCTCCTTTGTAATTCTAACAGGACCGGTGACCAAGAATCGAGCAAATACAGACACACTGTTTCTTTTCTAAAGTTTTCATGTTGGTTTAACTCTGAGCAGGAAACCAGTTAGCTGATTTAAACTCAAGCAGCACAGACTGAGAGAGTTTTGTTTGGGCTGCTGGATTTACTCACTCTCTCTCTCTCTCTCTCTCTCTCACACACACACACACACACACACCTTTCCACATCCCCACACATTCACTCCAATACACCCTCACACCCATTAGCACATGTTCCAAAATTTATCCACATGTGCGCTCGCGCTCTCTCTCTCTCTCTCTCTCTCTCCCCCTCCCCCCTCCCCCTACAAGCTACCTATACCCTAAATAAAAACTTTGTCAACAAGTTCCGAGTCAATATTGTAGCAACAGCACACAAATGATTCTCACATGCCCAGGTGAAGTAACCACCATATGTCTTTTTCAGATTCTTTCCATGTCTCTATTTACTCTTTTCAGTGTCTGTTTGGTCTAGCTAAAGGGAACAAAACAACCAACCAACATGCTGCACATGGCTAAAAGTTCTATAAACTTTGGTAATTAAAAATCTAATCTAATTCACAGTACCACTGCCCTGAACATTTCAGTGACTCAGTAAGGGCTTGCTAATTAACTTTTTTATTATTTTTTAATCAATGTTTCATAGGAAAACAATAATGCAACATTGGGAGCCATGAATCTATATTACAACCCATAGGGTTAACTAAGGGGCCTGTGTGTGCTGTCCTCAGGCTGTGCTTTTAGGTTTTTGGAAGTGAGTGTTGCACTTTTGTCCTTCCTAATCCCTAGCTCCAGCTGCCAACTGGCACACCCTACTTCTCAATACACATGCCCACACACACACACACACCTACACAGGCCAAGCCAGCGCTTTCCCCAGTGTCTGACTTTTTTGTAAAGACTGGATAATATATAGCTAAACTCTGAAAAGCGAAGTGGAATCAGTGTAGCTTAATGATCTATTAGCTTGCCTTTATTCCCCTTTATTCCCCCAAATGATTTCTCTAACTTACCATTTCAGCAAATTAGCCTTACTCAATGCTGCAGTCAGCTTTGAAGCAAAATCATGCCTGTCCATCTGTTTTTTTACTGAAAGCCAGGTAATGACTTTTCTTTTTTATCTTTCACCTGGGAAAGTGAATGTATTGAGCATTACAAATAATTTAAGGTACCTAATAGAACCTTTAATATCACAGTTGTAATGTAAGTTCTAAGTTCTCAAGTGTGAACATGGACGTTGGTATTTGATACTTAATTGTCAAACTCTTTTGAGTTGCATCTTTGGTATTGGGAGTAAAAAATATGCAAGGTAGTAGGAGCCTAGACCCAGCATCTCATTTATAAATGGAACATGTGCACAAAAAACTGTCGGGAATGTACGTACATTTGTAGCATTTTAGAGACTGGACGTAGTGACACGCTTTGGATATGTATGAAATTATGGATACAGTAAATGGGGAAATCAGTGCTCTCACATGTATTCATATTCACATTAAATAATGAGCTCTATAATAACTGCAAAAAGATTACACGTCTAAGTGATGCATTAAAGCTGTGAAACAACTGCAGAGATTAACAGACTTGTAAATGAGCTAGACTAAATGTGTTGGCTTATGAACAAAAGCAATTTGTATTTTTTAGATGATCACAGCAATCAAAGTAAGAAGACTGACTAATGAGCAGATTAAGAGTTTTTGGATCCTGTTGAGTTTGATCTGGGTTGGACTACAACTGAACTGCAAAAGCAAAAGCATATATTATTGTCGCAGTCCTAAACCTAACCATGTACTGTGTGCGTTATTGTGCCCTAAAGGAGTGATGGAATGTTTAAACCTGTTGAGTAACAAAGATGCAACTGTTTAAAGGCAATGAAATTTGAGTGTAAAGCCGGTGAAAAGCCAAAGTGTAGGGGGTCTGGGATATCATTAAACTCCATTTTGACCGTTTTAGTTGACATTCTTAATTTGACAAGTCAGTGCATCAGATTTCTTACATGGTGGAAAACAAAACATCAACATTCCCAAAACAGAATGATTAACTGAACTCATATTGTGATCACACATTACTTATGTTTATGGATTTAGATTGCTTTCAATTAATAAAGCAGATTCATTCTGACTAGGTGACTTATAGCAGCATAAAAGCAGTCTAATTTGCACCAGTTAGATTTGGGAAACATTTAATTACAGTCTAACCTCATTATCTCATCTGCCATTAGCTCAACAACCTCATCTCTTCCCACCTGTGATGACAGGACAGATTTCCTTTCATGCTGTTTACCTCGAAAAACTGCCAACCTCACCTCTCTCCCTCGCCAAGTTTAAAATGTTACAAAATGTCTTGACATCAATGAAATTGCACCCCGCTAAGCCGGCAAACTTCAGACCGTCGGTAGGTGGCACTTTAATCCTACTTTAAACTTGTAACGCTGAATGATGTACAGTCCCTGTCAGTTGTCAGATATGTTATATAAGGAAGAGACTGCTCACTGGTTGAAATATGAATGAGAAAGCCTGTAAGAGCCAACATGGCGACTGCAGTGCATAAGCCCTGCCCCCTCATTAGAAAGAACCAATCACCATATTAGTAGATGTGTTGGAGAGGGGAGCGGGAAGTCTTGGTCCTTTTGTAGTTGCAGGATGCGCATGTGTAATACAGTCGTATGAAAAAGTTTGGGCACCCCTGATAATTTTCATGATTTTAGTTTATAAATCATTGGTAGTTCAGATCAGCAACTTGAGTTAAATATATCATATAGCAGATGAACACAGTGATATTTGAGAAGTGAAATGAAGTTTATAGGATTTAAGAAAGTGTGCAGAAAATTCAAACAAAAATTAGGCAGGTGCTAAATTTGGGCACCCCAACAGAAAAATTACATCAATATTTAGTAGATCCTCCTTTTGTAGAAGTTACAGCCGCTAAACGCTTCCTACAGCTTCCAGTCTGGATTCTGGTTGAAGGTGCTTTGGACCATTCTTCTTTAGAAACATCTCCAGTTCAGTCAGGTTTGATGGTTTCCGAGCATGGACAGCCCACATTTTCAGTAATATTCATGTCTGGGGACTGAGATTTCCATTCCACAACGTTGTACTGGTTCCTCTGCATGAATGCCTTACTAGATTTTAAGCAGGGTTTAAGGTCGTTGGCCTCGGTGCAACTTTGTCACTGATTCTTGAACATTGTTCTCAAGAATCTGGAGATATTAACTGGAATCCATGCGACCCTCAACTTTAACAAGATTCCTAGTACCTGCACTGGCCACACAGTCCCACAGCATGATGGAACCGCCACCAAATTTTACTGTGGGTAGCAAGTGTTTGTCTTGGAATGCTTGTTCTTTTTCATTCATTGGCATGCCAACAATTAACTCAATTGTTAGGTTCATCAGTACACAGCACTGTATTCAAAAATGAAGCTGGATTGTTTTTTGCAAATTGTGCTTAGCACACATCAAGTGACTCTGTTGTGCGTGTCTGCAGAAAAGGCTTCTTCTGAATTACTCTACCATACAGCCTATACTGTGCAAAGTGCGCTGTATAGTTGAACGTGAACAGTGACACCAATCTTGCCAGCAAGATGAGGTTGTGGTCTTTGGAGGTGGTCTGCGGATTGACTATGAATGTTCTCACCATCCTTCGCCTCTGCCTATCTGAGATTTTTCTTGGCTCTGCCACCTTCGGGAGTTTCATTAAACTAGAATGGGCCTTGTGGTCTTCCATTGCCTCACGATGTTCTCAAGGTGGAAAATGACAGCTGAAATCTCTGAGAGAGCTTCTTCCCTTCCCTGAACCCATGATGTTGATACACCCTTTGTTTCAGGCATTTGAGAGTTGGAGTGGTTTTGAGGCTCACATGTGCCACTCTTCAGAGAAGATGCAAAGAGGAGAAAAAAACTATCCAATTGGCCACCTTAAACACTTTCTCATGTTGGTTTCACTTGTGATGTAGATCAAGGGTCAATGAGAGCTTACAAAACCCCCAAATTTTGATGTTCCAATAATTAGTGCTAAAGGGAATCAAATGACAAGGGTGGCCCCAAAATTATGCACCTGCCTAATTGTGTTTGAATAATTATGCACACTTTCTGTAAAAAACCTATAAACTTAATTTCACTTCTCAAATATCACGGTGTTCATCTGCTATATGATATATTTACCTGAAATTGCTGAGCTGGACAACCAATGATTTATAAAGAAAAATCATGAAAATTATCAGGGGTGCCCAAACTTTTTCATACGACTGTAGCCAGAATAACCTTAAAATCATTTCTCTTCAGTTTCAGATATATAGGTCTCTCCCCATTCAGAGAGATAGGAGTCCGGTGTCTTTACCAAGATCACAATATAAATAGAAAATAATAGAAACTGTATATGTACGTACATGTTTATATACATTGTAAATGTGATTGTACAATCACGTGGGATGCTCATCAGGTATGAATGTCTAGTTTTTGTAAACTCGTTAAGTCGTCAAATTTGCCTCTTGCCACAAATAGCCATGAAACAAATGTGGGCAAGATAATGAGTTTAGACTGTATTTCAAAATGCTCTTTGATGTTTTGTGTAGCACAATGTAACACTGTCAATGCACATCTCATGTGCTTATCAATTTAATAATACTAAACAATAATGTTGTATTGGGGCAGCACAGTGGTGCAGTGGTTAGCACTGTCGCCTCACAGCTCCAACATCCCCGGTATGATCTTGACCATGGGCTCTACCTGTGTGTCTGCATGTCCTCCCTGTGTCCACATGGGTTTTCTCTGGGTGCTCCGGTTTCCACCCACATTCCACAGACATGCGTGTTAGGTTAATTGGTGTTTCCAAAGTGCCCTTAGTGTGTGTATGAGTGTGTGAGTGTACATTCACTATGATAGATTGGCACCCTGTCTAGGGTTGTTCCTGCCTTGTGCCCTGTGCCACTGGCTAAGCACCAGCATTCCCACGACCCTGACTATAATCAAGATTATAATGACAGTAAATAAATGAATATTGTATTGTTATGTAGCTTAAGCTTAGCTGGCGTCCATCCATATTCTCCAGATCCAAACATTCCCTAGATTCATCCTTACAGTTTTTACTTGTATGAGTGGGTCAGCCACAGCAGTGCTGCTGGAATTTTTAAACACCTCAGTGTCACTGCTTTACTGAAAACAGTCAACCTACCAAAAATGTCCAGCCACTAGCATCCTGTGAGCTTGGTGGATTTACCCCCTGAAGGTAGAGGTAAATTTTTAAGATTTAAGATACATATTGTATGTTGCTTGTAATAATTCAATTGGAATGGTAATTTGGTTTGTCAGGGTTCAACAATAACGAGTGAATTGAATTCTCATAAAAACCCCTCCTTATGCAATAAATGATCTTATCCATTCGCATGTCCAGGCAAACAAGAAAATGATATTATCTGTTGAAAAACGACTTCATACAGCGAGAGGTGCAGAATGATCCCAAAGCAAAGTGAGACAGAGAGTTCATTCCCTCAGGGAAAACCCTTTGACCCTTAATGTTCTGCAAAGTTTACTGGGAATATCCAAGAAGGGAGACAAAAGTGGTTCTTTTTTGTCGGAACTACAACTTGTAGAAAACAGTCATTCGAATGTCACATCAAATCTCTCTGTCACATCAGGTGACAGAAAAAAGCCTTTAGTGCTTCTGAACCACTGGACATGTGCATAATATGGATGAACAGTGAAGACGATTTCAAGGTGACCAAGTTAGTCACAACAGCTATAAATCTCACAATTAAAAGAGAAAGATTCCACAGACAGTCTAATATATATGTATTTATCCTTATCCTTATACATGCAAATGGTAATTTTAGTATAACTTTATAGCTTTAATGTGTATGTATTTATAATAAAATAGAGATAAAACTCATTAGCATGGTGATCTTTGATGTTTTATGAGAATCTTACAACAAAATGAAAATTATTGAAAGTATATTGTGAGAATGTACATGTGTTTTAAGAGTAAATAATCAGAAATATATTAGTCTATATAAAATTGTCAATTTGCTCAGTACAGTGAACTTGCTGGGCGCTTACTCGACTGGGCAAGCTGGAATAAAAAAAAGTGGAATCCTGTTTGTTTTATTCAATAAAAACATGCAGTTCTCTACAAGTTACACTGTTAATTCTAGTGGTGTTTGGAAGAAAAGGATGTGCACACGTGTGTTGGGGGAGTGGGTCACAAATATTCTTATTTACAAAAGGGTGGTGCGGCAGAAAAAGTTTGGGAACCACTAGATTAGAGGATAACTAACACAAACTGTGCAACAACAAATGAGCTACTGTCTCTAATTTTACATCTAGAAGGTGGAGCAATATGGTAGATGTGTCAAATTGAGTGCACAGTGAGTGAACACAGTGAATAATAACTCCAGATGCACTGCTGTACTGCTGTACCCAGTAGTATCAGCAAAACCACTCTGCAGTGTCACTGCAGTGCGGAGAATGATCGAACAACCAAATAGTACCTAATCTGTGGGGGTACTGTGGGGGTCCTGGCCACTAGAGCACAGAGTAAAGGTGACTAACAAAGTATATTGGGAAACTGATGGACTACAGTCTGTAATTGTAGAACTTCAACTGCAATTACAAGTGCTTCTATATGGTTAGTGGAACTGATAAAATAGACAATGAGTGTAGAAACAAGAAGGTGTACCTAGTAAGGTGATCGGTGAGTGTATATGCATATGGTACAACAGATGTACTTTCAAGAGTACAACTCCAATGACAAAACACAGTACAGGTAAATATTCTTGTTCCTTGTTCTTCTTGTGTGCATTATTGCTATTGTATGTTGTTATTTAATTTTTTATCACTGGATACAGTATCAGACTTAATTTCCACCATTAATAAAATCGCTAGCAATTAAGTGCACCATGCTTATGGTTCATGCAACCTGCAGGGTGTACTGTTGGTAAATTGTGACGTTTTTCAGGTAATTGAAGAAACATTTTAAGATTGTAACGGAACCCCTGTTTCCTTGACTTACTATACAGACAGACATGTATGACTAAATACCAGCGTGGAAATTTATATACCCTTACAAAATAAACAGTCTGTATGATGGAGAATATTTCAGTCTACCTTGCTGACTTTAAACCCTCAAAAACTCAGCGGGTTTAGTGTGGAGGAAGCACTTCAGGAGACAGAGGGTCTCGAGTCAGGCGAAAGATGAGAGAGCCCCAAATGCCCCTCGTGCTCAAGAGCATGTTTATAAGGTGTTCATATTATGTTTTCCTACTGGGAGCAGCTTGAGAGCACTAAACTGAAAAAGAACCTTTCTCCATTCATACTGGTGTCCAAACACACATGGCCGCGACTCAAGAGAGAGTAAATTAAGAAATTTGTACATCATACTGAAACTCTAGCCGCAATGAGGTTATACCTGAGTGGAATAAAAATATTGTGATTTTTGTCTTTAAATAAAAGCCGATGTGTCATTATTTCACATTCATTATCACAATAACACAATGTTTATATAAGGCTGGGACAGACTTTATATTAGGAGCATCAATGTGATTCAACTAAGCTGACAAATGATATCTAAGAGGTCTCCTCCCAAACCAAATTAAAGCATAGTGAAAAAATATTAATACTAACATTAGGTGTAATGATGAAACATCATAAGTGTAAATCACATTTTGTTTTAAACTGAAATCATAACTATTGAAATTGTTTACTTATACTAGATCATGGGTGAATTTATTTATACATATAAATCTTTTACCTACAGTGGTGCTTGAAAGTTTGTAAACTCTTTAGAATTTTCTATATTTCTGCATAAATATGACCTAAAACATATTTAGAGGAATTTTAGCCCATTCCTCCATACAGAACAGCTTCAACTCTGGGATGTTGGTGGGTTTCCTCACATTAACTACTTGCTTCAGGTCCTTCCACAACATTTTGATTGGATTAAGGTCAGGACTTTGACTTTACCATTCCAAAGCATTAACTTTATTCTTATTTAACCATTCTTTGGTAGAACGACTTGTATGCTTAGGGTCATTATTTTGCTGCATGACCCACCTTCTCTTGAGATTCAGTCCATGGACAGATGTCCTGAGATTTTTCTTTAATATTCTCTGATATAATCCATAATTCATTGTTCCATCAATGATGGCAAGACGTCCTGGCCCAGATGCAGCAAAACAGGCTCAAACCATGATGCTACCACCACCATGTTTCACAGATGGGATAAGGTTCTTATGATGGAATGCAGTGTTTTCCTTTCTCCAAACATAACACTTTCTTTTAAACCCAAAAGTTCTATTTTGGTCTTATCCGTCCACAAAACTTTCTTCCAATTGCCTTCTGTCTTGTCCCTGTGATCTTTAACAAACTGCAGATGAGCAACAATATTGTTTTTGGAGAGCAGTGATTTTTTCCTTGCAACCCTGTCATGCACACCGTTGTTGTTCTGTGTTATTCTGATGGTGAAGTCATGAACGTTAACATTAACCAATGTGAGAGAGGCTTTCAGTTGCTTAGAAGTTATCCTGGGGTCCTTTGTGACCTCGCCAACCATTGCACGCATTGCTGTTGGAGTGATCCTTGTTGGTCGACCACTCCTGGGGAGGGTAACAATGGTCTTGAATTTCTTCCATTTGTACACAATCTGTCTGACTGTGAATTGGTGGAGTCCAAACTCTTTAGATATGGTTTTATAACCTTTTCCAGCCCGATGAGCACCAACAACTCTTTTTCCGAGGTCCTCAGAAATCTCCATTGTTGATGCCATGATACACTTCCACAAACATGTGTTGTGAAGAGCAGTCTTTGATCCCTGTTCTTTAAACAAAACAGGGTGCCCACTCACACCTGATTGTCGTCTCACTGATTGACAACACCTGACTCTAACTTTAACCTTCAAATTAGCTGCTAATCCTAGAGGTTCACATACTTTTGCCACTCACTAATATGTAATATTGGTTCATTTTCTTCAATAAACAAATGACCTATTATAATATTTTTGTCTCATTTGTTTAACTGGGTTCTCTTTATCTACTTTCAGGACTTGTGTGAAAATCTGATGATGTTTTAAGTCACATTTATGCAGAAATATAGAAAATTCTAAAGGGTTCACAAACTTTCAAGCACAACTGTGTTACATGCCATGCTCTTGAAATGATCCATTTGTACACAGTCTGTCTGACTGTGGATTGGTGGAGTCCAAACTCTTTAGAGATAGTTTTGTAACCTCTTCCAGGCTGATGAGCATCAGCAACTTTTTTTCTCAGGTCCTCAGAAATCTCCTTTGTTCGTGCCATGATACACTTCCACAAACGTGTTGTGAAGAGCAGACTTTGATAGATCCCTGTTCTTTATATAAACAGGGTGCCCACTCACACCTGATTGTCATCCCATTGATTGAAAATACCTGACTAATTTCACCTTTAATTTAACTGCTAACCCTAGAGGTTCACATACTTTTGCCACTCACTAATACGTCATATTGGATCCTTTTCCTCAATAAATAAATTACCAAGTATAATATTTTTGTCTCATTTGTTTAACTGGGTTCTTTTTATCTACTTTTAGGACTTGTGTGAAAATCTAATGATGTTTTAGATCATATTTATGCTGAAATATAAAAAATTCTAAAGGGTTCACAAACTTTCAAGCACGACTGTATAAATATCAGTAATCAGGAAAAGTGTGAACAGAAAATGCAACTAAAAAAAACCCCCACAGTGTTCCTTACATTTACTATGATGTTTATTTTATGGCAGACAGTGTGAACCCAAGATATTTTATGTTTTTTTCTGGTCAACTCCATTTCATTTGTTAATAAACATCTGTTCCTTCATTTCAGACCTACAACACATTGGGAAAGTTCCAAAGTTGGGACAGGGTAAATTTAGGGCTTGTAATGAGGTTTTAAAAACTATGATGCGATTTCAAACGTGATTGCAAAGATGTGCAGAGAACTCTGCAACAGTATGTGTGAAATGTTCAAAAACAATATTCTGCAAAGGAAGAGTGGAATGGATTGGCATATTTCAGTCGTAACTTTTTTATACCATACCATACCATACCATGACAGACCCTGGCTTTTGGACTTGTTGTTGATAACAGTCTTTCATCTTTAGTCCGGAGCACACGGCGTCCATTTCTTCCAAAAATTATCAGGAATACTGATTTGGCTGACTACAGTACACATTTTTATCCCAGATACCTACAATCCCAGAGAAGTCGACGTTGCTTCTGGACATGGTTAAGGCTTCATTTTCACACAGTAACGTTTTAAGTGACATTCGTGAATGAAAGTCCATATTATAGTATTTGATAAAGGTTTGCCAAAGTAGTCCCTTGTCCATGTGGTTATATCAGCTATTAATGAGTGACAGCTGTGTGAGGTGTGAGGTATTGGAGATCAAGAGAGTTCAGCTTAGGTTTACGTGCTTGCTCTTTATACTCTACACTGAAATTCCTCTAGAGTCCTTGAAATGTTTAATGATTTTATGCACTGTAGAGGAAGAAATATGAAAATCCTTTCCAATCTTTCTTTGAGGAACATTATTTTCAAACATTTTAATAATTTTCTCATGCATTTTTTGACAAACTGGAGATTAACTGCCATCTTTGTTCCTCAAAGACTCAAACTTTTTGTGGATACAGCATTTGTACCAAATCATGGTTACAGTCACCTATTGGCATCACCTGTTTGAAATCACATAATTTTTTTTAGCTCATTATTAACCATAAACTGTGCCTGTCCCAACTTTGATTCGGAATGTGCTACAGACGTAAAATGTAAAAATGGAAGTTTATTAACACATGAAATGAAGTGGACCAGAAAAAAACATGAAATATCTTGGATTCCTACTGTCTGAAATTAAATATAATTCAAATTAAATTTAAGGAACACTGGTCAGAGGATCTCCAGGTTGTCAACAAATGCAGGAGAAAATTACTGAAATCTTTAAAATAATGTTCCTCAAAGAAAGACTGGAAGAGATATACATAGGTCTTCCTCTACAGTGCATAATACAATTAAAGGATTCAAATAATCTAGAAGAATTTCAGTCCTTAAAGGGTAAGAGCATAGGCCTAAAACTGATGAACTGTGATCTCTGCTCCTTCAGATGGCATTGCATCAAGAACCGTCATTCATCAAATGCCACTTTACTGTGCAAAAAGTATGCCATATATTAACTATGTCCAGAAATGGCATCGACAATAGCTTCTCTGGGCTCAGAGGCATCTAGGATGGACCATCACACAGTGTAAACTTGTATTATGGACAGACGAATCAATATTCCAGATCTTTTTAGCAGGAAATGGACGCCGTATGCTCCAGACCAAAGATGAAAAGGATCCATCCAGTCTTTTATTAGCAACAAGTCCAAAAGCCAGGCTATGTCATCGTACAGGGTTGAGTCAATGCCCTTGGCAAATGTCATTTATACTTCTGTGATGTCAGCATTAATGCATTAAAGGTACTTTAAGATTGAAATATGCAAATCCTTTCCAAACTTTCTTTGAGGAACATTGTTTTTAAGAGTTTTAATAATTTTCTCACGCAATTGTTGACGAACTGGAGATCCTCTGCCCACCTTTGCTCCTCAAAAACTCAGCTTTTTGTGTATACTGCTTTAGTACCAACTCATAATTACAATGACCTGTTGGCATCACCTGTTTGAAATCACATCATAATTTAGTTTTTTTGTCATTACTAGCCATAAGTTCCCCACCCCAACTTTTTTTTTTAATGTGTTGCATGCCTGAAATGCAAAAATTATGAATAAATGAAGTTAAGTTCTTCAGACAAAACATGAATATCTTAGGTTCATACTGTCTGCAATAGAAAAAAAATCAAAGTAAATGTTTTTTTTTCCACAGCTTTTTTTTTGTTACATTACGATTCATCTTCCCTATCTTTCATCTTTCTCTTTGAGACATGCTAGCTTCCTGAGACCAGCCTGTTTGTTACTGTCGCGTCTGTACCCATGTGGATCAAACTAAAAGAGGCAAATTAAAGAACATTTCATATACACGCAGATGGGGAAAGACAGGAGGAAGCAGAGGAGAAAGGGTAAGCCTTGTCTTGCTTAAGTGACAATGATCAAAATCTCTTTAATATGGGTTTTCTATGAAGGGAGGAATATGCATCCCTACAGCAATACAAAGTATAATTAAACTTGTTGCTATCTCAAAAAAATAGAATATAAGAGCTTGCAATCCATGGACAAAAGTGTCACAAATTCTATGCAGAGATACTGTTGAATAAGCAAGTCAAGATAAAGATTTGATAACTTCTTCTGTTCTAATTAATAGTGAAGCATAACTGATACAACACAGTATTTTGAAGAGTAAATCAATATCTTATATATCTATATCTATATGGTCTAATAGCTTTCTGGTCTAAGACCTGAAAGTAAATGTAATTGACAGTAGTAGAAACACTAAAAGTACTAATAACAGCATGGAGGCCATGCTACAGTGACATGGACGGAAAGTGGTCTACTTCTCACTGCCTTGTGAGTGATCATTCCTCTTTCCTTCAGCTAAGCTTATTTCTTGTGAGAACCAAATGTTTTCAATTCCACCCAGCCACCTTTCATCTCTGCCACTTTTAGTGGCACTTTCTTCCGTTCCTCAAAAACATGCAATAATTTGGGCCCATATGTGAACATGCTTTGAACTTGCCTCAGATTTGTTCTCAACATTGAAGGGAAAGAAATTCTATAAGGTCTCAGTGGCAAAACTGTGTTTTGCATGCCTAGCAAGCTAGAGTTATGAATTATATTACTTACTATCACACTGCTCAGAGCAAAGAGGGTTAAAGTGTATATTTCTGTGTAGATAATAGTTTTATTGAGCTCTGCATCAACCAAAAATCCGGCTTTTAACACAATTCCATATCTACAGTGGTGTGAAAAAGTGTTTGCTCCCTTCCCGATTTCCTATTTTTTTGCATATTTGTCACAGAACATCAAACCAATTTAAACATTAGTCAAAGACAACACAAGTAAACACACAATGCAGTTTTTAAATGAAGGTGTTTATTATTAAGGGAGAAAAAAATCCAAACCTACATTGCCCTTTGTGAAAAAGTGATAGCCCCCTAAAACTAATAACTGGTTGGGCCACCCTTAGCAGCAACAACTGCAGCCAAGCGTTTGCAATAACTTACAATGAGTCTTTTACAGCATTGTGGAGGAATTTTGACCCACTCATCTTTGGAGAATTGTTGTAATTCAGCCATATTGGGTTTTCGAGCATGAACAGCCTTTTTAAGGTCATGCCACAGCATCTCAATAGGTTTCATGTCAGGACTTTGACTAGGCCACTCCATAGTCTTCATTTTGTTTTTCTTCATCCACTCAGAGGTGGACTTGTTAGTGTGCTTTGGATCATTGTACTGCTGCAGACCCCAAATTCATTTAAGCTTGAGATCATGATCAAATGGCCGGACATTCTCCTTCAGGATTTTTTGGTAGACAGCAGAATTTATAGTTCCATTTATTACAGCAAGTCTTTCAGGTCCTGAAGCAGCAAAACAGCCCCAGACTATCATACTACCACCACCATATTTTACTGTTGGCTTTTTCTGAAATGCTGCGTTACTTTTACGCCAGATGTAATGGGGGACACACCTTTTGTCAACTTCAGCTTTTCAGCTTTTGTCTCGTCATTCCACAGAATGTTTTCCCAAAAGTCTTCGGGATCATCAAGATGTGTTCTGGAAAAATTGAGACAAGCTTTTATGTTCAATTTGCTCAGCAGTGGTTTTCATCTTGGACCTCTGCCATGCAGGCCATTTTTGCGCAGTCTCTTTCTTATGGTGGAGGCATGAACACTGATCTTAACTGCCCTTAACAAGTGAGGCCTGCAGTTCTTTGTATGTTGTTGTGGGGACTTTTGTGACCTCTTGGATGAGTTGTCGCTGCACTTTTGGGGTAATTTTGGTCAGCCGGCCACTCCTGGGAAGGTTCACCACTGTTCCATGTCTTCACCGTTTGTGGATAATGGCTCTCACTGTGGTAGTCCCAAAGCTTTAGAAATGGCTTTATAACCCTTTCCAGACTGATAGATCTCAATTACTTTTTCCCCAATTGTTCCTGAATTTCTTTGGATCTCAGCATGATGTGTAGATTTTAAGGATCGTTTGGTGGACTTCACTTTGTCAGGCAGGTTCTATTTAAGTGATGCCCTGATTTACAAAAGGTGTGGCGATAATCAGGCCTGGGTGTGGCTAGATACAGTAAACTCAGACGTGATAAACCATAGTTATGTTTTAACAAGGGGGGGCAATGACTTTTTCACACAGGGCCATGTAGGTTTGGATTTTTTCTGCCTTAATAAAAAACACATTCATTAAAAAACTGGATTTTGTGTTTACTTGTGTTGTCCTTGACTAATATTTAAATTGGTTTGATGTTCTGAAACACGTGTGACAAACATGAAAAAAAAAAAAAGGAAAAGCAAACACTTTTTAACACCACTGTACATGTGCCAGACAGTTTATATGTGCGGTCTAACAAATACATATAACCAAATACATATAACCTAATACATATACCAAATACATATAACCAAATAATGAGCAGTCATGGAAACTGTGTGCAGACTAAACAGAAATAAGACCCTTCCCACCTACAGCTTGTTGTTATGAGCGTACAAACCTTCATTACCAACAACATTAGGACTTCTGTCACTCTACACCAAAGTCGTAGAGCCCATATTTTGCTTTGCTATGAAAACATTCCCTGTGGGCCCAACCTCAGTCCATTTCCCTTCCACAGCCGCCTTGGTGAGTATAATTCTTAAACAATTATCCATTTAGGTGACGAAGTGAGCTAAACTGCAACATATGTAGCACTCGGCCAGCAAACAAAGAACAAAAGACGGTTGTTGGAAACCCTCCACTTTTACCTCCATAAAACTACAGCTAGAGCAGCGGTCTGAGCATAAGCCACAATATCTCCCACTGTGACTGCACACACAGCACAAAGGTCCATATGATAAGTGAGCATTATGTAAAAAACAGAACAGAGAAGCAGTCTCTACAGCCTGGATTAGTTTTACTACAGAGGTTCAGTAATGTAATTTCTAAGGGATTTAACAAACGTATTCATACAGAATAAAGGATCTGTGTAATTTCTTTTTCATAGCCCAAATGTACAAATCAGCATTAGACGGTTTTATAAAGTAAGTGTGGTCCATGAGATTCATGATTGTTACTGAGGGAGGTCACTGGATAAAATACAACAGTGGCTTATTTTGGAATTACTACATTTCTAACTTGAAAAATCAACTGATTTTTCTCAGTAAGCACTCAAATAAGGCCTAACAATAAAACCTGTGTCACTGTGGTTGTAGACCAAAAGAAGACCAAACTTTGTGTTAGAAATCCTTTTTTTCTGTTCTGCCTGTAGAAGTCCTTATAAATGACTTTTTAACCCTATACATGGAATAATGATATGTTCCCATATTTACATTTATGTCATTTAGCAGACACTCTTATCCAGACCAACTTACAGTTGATACATTCCTTCAGTCAAAGCAATTGGGCTTTGGGCCTTGCTCAAGGACCCAACAGTGGAAGCTTGGCAGAGGTGGGATTTGAACCCAGGACCTTCTGGTCCATAGTCCAGTACATTAACTGGTAGGCTGTCACAGTCCCATATGTACACATGCCTGCCACCAGGATGGTAGGTAAGAGTACAGAGATTTATTGTTTCAACATCTAATAATCCATAGAGGTAATGTGTACTGTAACTACTGTAGTTTTGTATTGGACCCGAACTGTACTGTCGCAAGGGATTGGACTCTCTTTAAGGCAGAGGGAGTACTAGGCTTCCTCTCATAACATGTTGAGGACATCAGCCCTCCCTTCTGCTAATGCTGAGCAAGACATTCTTAATAGCATATGGAAAGCTGCTAACATCTGGTAACTGATTCATTCCTGCACACCATATGAAGCTGATAATGGATAGAGACATATAGTTACCATGTTTCTAGAGGTCAAATATTCCTTCTTTAGCCAGTACCAAGATGCCATTTCAAAAGTTTACATATGATTAACATCTGGAATAGAAAGAGTGATGGGACTTTCCAATGCAAAATTATAGATCAATTTAACAGCTAAATTATAAAATCAACCACACAGAGATATGTTGTAGTGCACATTTCTACTGATTACCTATGAGAGTTTTCCCTTTGGTATAATTGTGTGAAATAGGAGAACATTTATGTTTACAGTTGCTCTAAGCAAGCAAAAGGTAAGACACAGGGGCTTTTGTAATCCATGGACAGAGTACAAAATTAAGAATTAAATTACAGCTGTTACCTCACCTTGGTTCAGTGCCAAGTGGTTACACCAAGCCAAGTCTTATAGAAGATGAACACTCTGAAATGATAGAGTTACACTTTTGTAAGGGTAAAATCACACCTTTGTAACAGATGCACATATTTTATGTGACCACTGATATGAAAGATGAGATGAGCAAACAGGAGCTCTGTCTGTGCTTGCCGAGGAGATGAGCTCTTAAACAGATAAGATAAGCACTAATGATAAGTTTTATGGATGTAGTCAAATTCCTCCATCCTTAATCAACACTGCCTGGAGTTTCCCTAATGCATTTCTAAGTTAGTTGTAAATTTACATAAATTTATATCCAAAAAAAAAAAGAAATAAGCTCTGCTATAGAATAAAGCTGCTATAGGCTTTTCACAATGACATAGGCTTTTCACTATGGGGGTGGGGTCTCTTTGAAGGTTAGTCAAGCTCCTCCACACCAAACTCCTTGTGTAGGTCACACTGCTGACAAGGACAATGCTGAAACAGGAAAAGTTCTTCCCTACCCAAGGTCATTATTCCTCCTCAACCAAATATCTAATCTCTAAACTCATTAGATCCACCAATACCAGATTAATCTCTTAGACTGCCAGATGGCAAATTGTTATTTTAAAGAGTCCAATCCTTTGCAACAGTACAGTTTGGGTCCAGTCATTTTTAGTTAGCACAAGACAATTTATTTCCACTGCTCAGGATTTCAGTGACAAAGTGCTTTAAATCAAGTCAGTCGGCATTTAAGACTGTGTTCCCTGTGATCCCTGAAAATTCAATTAAAAAAAAACAATTTACAAGTTTATGCTAACACGTTTATACTATTACAGGTTTAAGCTAAGTTTAGAATTTGGGAATGAACACTGAGAATTGGCATTTTAAGTGCAACACATTTGGCACACATGGTGAATTTATGACTGATGAGCTGATGCTGCTCGTAGATCTAACAATACATGAGTATCTGCAAACGATGCCATTTTCCTTGACAACACACTGCACCTCAACTTATAATGGTCCTTTTGTTTCCAAGCGTTTCTTTATTGTAGTTAAATACTTCAGTAAACACAGTAAAGTGTATTCCAGAAAGGAGTCATTCCTCAGCCAACGCTTTTGAGGAGGGAACAGTCCATTACTCTTACATGGGAGGCCCAGAACAAACAAATGAATAAAGGGAGGTGGGATTCGGCAGCCATGGCCATTTATAAGCCTCCACTAGCCACTAACTGCTGCCTCAATAGAATGGCCAGCCACAGACGAAGATCCAGGGTGTGCTGTGGTTCCCTTTAGTTAGTCCCACACACTGTGATTGAGCAGATTTACTGTTGAGGTGGTGGCCATTTTTGCATGTGTGCCTAAATTGTATGGACAGAGAGTTTGGGATGAAAGGTCTGCAGCACAGTCCACAAACAACAATACATGTTAACTGACATTCATTACAGCATCACAATCAACATGAACTCTTAACAATCTTCCAGCACCCACAGTCTGGACAACATTCAGAAAAACACAGACAAACTTTAATCCAAATACATTCCCAACTTAAAACAGGCAAACTCAAAAATACTTTTAATAATCTTGCAACAAATACACATGACAAACAGGCACATGTCCAATCCTACACATGTAACGTCCCCCACCAACAAAACACAACAGTCTGTGAACTGACAACACATAAATAATGATCTCCAATCAATCAATACTTACCAATCAGGCACACTCCAACCACATACATTCGATACCAAATGACCACCAGACTTGCCATATGAGCCAGACTCATATTTATTATTTAATTAATTTAATTTACTATTTATTATTTACTATTTACTATTATCTCTGCTCAATTTATATACAGGCTTGAGGCATGTATCCATCAAAAATATATTTCTTCTTTGATAACACTTACCGGTAATTAAAATAAGTATTCAGCAGCTCAGTTATGCAAAATGGAAGGCTTTGATAAAGACATTAAAATTTGCATGATGATGAACTAAATTCTGGTTTAAAAAGATGTAATATTGTCTGCCCAGGACAAGGTTGCTGATTTCACACCATACCTCAATTTTCTTGGAAACCAAAAGTTACATTTAAGAACCTTGTTCTAATACTTGATGCTGGTTTATTATTAGATATCATACAGGGAGCATTTCTAAAACTGATTATTATAATTTCACAATATGATAATACACAACTTCTAACTCTAAAATTTAATCTCTGTATAGACCTGAGAAACTAGTGTATGTTTTATATTGTCTAGCTTATCTGACAGCTCAGTTAGTGGAAGGTTTGCAATATGTTTGGTATGGAGCTGCTGTGAACCGTTCAGAGCTTGGTACTGCAGGTCAATTCTCTTATCCTACACTTGAGGTAAATTTCATATTAATGGTAGACACATTCTTATGCAGGTGTGTGTACATCAGCACAGTGGTGTATAGTTGGTCGGTATGTAGGTATCAACTTCACACCAAATCTACACATACCAAACAATAATTAAAAAACATCAGTGTTCTTAGAAAACACTTTGAAAACCCTATTCACAAACACTCAACATAAACCCCCTTTACACACACACGTCTCTAACAAAACATATTAAAAAAATAATAAAATAAAACAATTTAAACAAACAGGCCAATCAACCACTCACAAAAAACTCTCTAAACATCTTGCCAACACACAGTTTTACAGTAAAAACAAAACATTAAGAATACACACAGTAAACTCTCCCATTTAAAACTTTCACAATTTCACTTTTTTTTTCCTTTCAAGCAAGAAGTTTGTTTATTTCTCAGACAACACAATCCTCCTATCAGTCTTTTGTGGGATGTACTGGGACTGATGGCTCCTGTTTATCTGATACAGTGCATCCGGAAAGTATTCACAGCGCTTCACTTTTTCCACATTTTGTTACGTTACAGCCTTATTCCAAATTGTATTAAATTAATCTCTTTCCTCAAAATTCTACACAAAATACCCCATTATGACCATGTGAAAAAAGTTTTGAAAATTTATTAAAATTAAAAAACAAAGAAATCATATTTACATAAGTATTCACAGCCTTTGCTTAATACTTTGTAGAACCACCTTTGGCAGCAACTACAGCCTCAAGTCTTTTTGAATATAATGCCACAAGCTTGGCACACCTATCTTTAGGCAGTTTTGCCCATTCTTCTTTGCAGTACCTCTGAAGCTCCATCAGGTTGGATGGGAGACGTCTGTGCACAGCCATTTTCAGATCTCTCCAGAGATGTTCAATCGGATTCAAGTCTGGGCTCTGGCTGGGCCACTCCAGGACATTCACAGAGTGGTCCTGAAGCCACTCCTTTGAGATCTTGGCTGTGTGCTTCGGGTCGTTGTCCTGCTGAAAAATGAACCGTCGCCCCAGTCTGAGGTCAAGAGCGCTCTGGAGCAGGTTTTCATCCAGGATGTCTCTGTACATTGCTGCATTCATCTTTCCCTCTATCCTGACTAGTCTGCCAGTTCCTGCTGCTGAAAAACATCCCCATAGCATGATGCTGCCACCACCATGTTACTGTAGGGATGGTATTGGCCTCGTGATGAGCAGTGCCTGGTTTTCCCCAAAAATGACGCCTGGCATTCACACCAAAGAGTTCAATATTTGTCTCATCAGACCAGAGAATTTTGTTTCTCATGGTCTGAGAGTCCTTCAGGTGCCTTTTGGCAAATTCCAGACGGGCTGCCTTGTGCCTTTTACTAAGGAGTGGCTTTCGCCTGGCCACTCTGCCATACAGCCCTGATTGGTGGATTGCTGCAGAGATGGTTGTCCTTCTGCAAGGTTCTCCTCTCTCCACGGAGGAACGCTGGAGCTCTGACAGAGTGACCATCGGGTTTTTGGTCACCTCCCTGACCAAGGCCCTTCTCCCCCGTTTAGACGGCCGGCCAGCTCTAGGAAGAGTCCTGGTGGTTCCAAACTTCTTCCATTTACGAATGATGGAGGCCACTGTGCTCATTGAGCAGCAAAAATGTTTCTGTATCCTTCCCCAGATTTGTGCCTCGAGACAATTTTGTCTCGGAGGTCTACAGACAATTCCTTTGACTTCATGCTTGGTGTTTGCGCTCTGACATGCAGTCAACTGTGGGACCTTATATAGACAGGTGTGTGCCTTTCCAAATCATTTCCAATCAACTGGATTTACCACAGGTGGACTCCATTTAAGCTGTAGAAACATCTCAAGGATGATCAGTGGAAACAGGATGCACCTGAGCTCAATTTTGAGCTTAATAGTGAAGGCTGTGAATACTTACGTAAATGTGATTTCTTAGTTTTTTTATTTTTAATACATTTTCAGAACTCTCAAGAAAACTTTTTTTCACATGGTCATAATGGGGTATTTTGTGTAGAATTTTGAGAAAAGAGATTAATTTAATACAATTTGGAATAGTTTAATACAATTTGTAACGTAATAAAATGTGGAAAAAGTGAAGCGCTGTGAATACTTTCCGGATGCACTGTATATAACTGGATGGTATAATGTCTAAAATAACAGGCATGTTTCGATTAAACTTGAATAAACGCTTCAGGCCACGAAAGCAAGGAAATTAAAAGCTACGAAACAAAGACATCATAGTAGTCGACTAAAACTCTGGCATCTCTTACCAGTGACGATGAGGGTGAAGTTTAGCGAGACACTGCCAAAGCCATTGGCAGCCTGACACACATAGACTCCGGCATCTTTGGACTCCACATTCTTGATCTTAAGGATGTGGCCCAGAACACGGAAACGACTCCAGACTGAGTTGACATTGCGTCCATCTTTCATCCAGATCAACAGGGGTGGAGGGTCACCCTCTACAAGGCAAGGAAGACGTACAGTGCACCCCAACTGTGCTATCTGCTTCTCCTCTACCATGCTACTCACCCATGGAGGTCCTAGACAGAAAAGAAAATTATCAAATGATGAGAAAAATCATTTTAAGATTTTAGTTATCACTAAATGGACTTAAACTTTCTTTGCACTTGGCCCCAAGTTAGCAGTTAGATCTCAGGGTCAGCAAAGGTATGGCACCTCTGAAATGAGGGGCACTTGAGTGGCTCAGAAGTAAAATTCTTACCCTGTCTTTTAAAAGCTTGTGAGTTGAATTCCCCAAAATGCCAGAGATGTTTGGAGTCGATGTTAATGTGAGCAAAAATGATCTCTTCCCTTTGAAATGAAAATATGCAAGTCTTGTCTCTGAAAAGACACCTGAGAGCATGTGTAAGCTCATGTGAAGAGAATAAAGCAGTGAGTGCTTTCATCCAGGTGTGTATATGAGCAAAAGGGTCCAACATGGCTTTATGTGTTTTGTAAAAAGTATGTCTTCAACTAGTAATTGGAATTATAGCTGATATATACATAGTGTGTCAATAGTGGCTATGATTACCCATTGGTAATCATATGGACAATAAATGGACACTAACAAATCACAAAAGGGAACCACTAGAACTGCACTGCATTGCTGGCTTCAATGCCTCTAAACATCCCTCTAAGTATAAAATAATGTCAATAACAGGGGCTCTCATTCATTGAATGATTTGTATTTCCTTGTAAATGAAATGTCTGTTATGTTAATGTTACATTAAGAAAACATCCACAGTTTAGGGACAGGAAAAGTTCTCTGAATAATGTTATAGTGTACCTATTGTACAACTATTTGCGAATTTGTGAAGTATGTAGGCTAGAGAAGTGAAAATTAATTAATCAGTTTAAGGTTGTAATGAATAAGGAGCATTACAGTCAGCTAGCTGGCGCATAGGGCGCAAAGCAGAAACAACCCTAGACAGGCACCAATCCATCATAGGGCACATACACACACAGTATGGCCAATTTAGTGTAATCAGTTAGCCTAAAGCATTCTTTGGACTGCAGGAGGAAACGAACACAGGGAGGACACGCAGACTCCACACAGAAAGAACCTAAACCACTCCACCTGGGACTGAACACAGGGCCTTCTCTCTGTGAGGTGACAATGCTACCCACCAAGCCAATGTGCCGCACTCTAGATCAATTTAGGAACCCACATTGTAAAAGTAAAATGTCACTAAAGTGTTATCACAACTTTTACTGCCGTCACAGCTGTTTTTCCTTCATATGCACAAAGTCTTGTGAAAGCTTTGTCCTTGGTGTTTTGAGCTACATCGTATGTGAAAAGTCTTCAGACCTTTTCACTTTTTTCAAATTTGGTTATGTTGTGGCCTTGTGCTAAAATATAGAAAAAATCTAAATTTTCCTTATCATTCTGCACTCAATACCCAACAATGACAAAGTGAAAATTGAAATATCTATATATATATATATATATATATATATATATATATATATATATATATCACGTCAAGTCAAGTCAAGTCAGATTTATTTATATAGCGCTTTTTACAATGGAGCATTGTCTCAAAGCAACTTTACAAGTTTAGATTATCTCCTAATAACTACGTCCAATCCCAAATTGAGCAAGCCTAGGGCGACAGTGGCAAGGAAAAACTCCCTAGTTCTAGGAAGAAACCTTGGGAGGACCGAGACTCAAAAAGGGTTATAAAAAGATACGCACTTGTAGGCAGCGTCCGAAAATTAAGTAAGCCGAAGCTTATGGAAATAAACACCATTGCTGTTCCGCGCAAGTGCAGGTTGGTATCCAGTGCTAGAGAGCCGGTTTCCAACAGGATTGCATCGGCAGCGTCATGGAATGCCGAGGTGTGCCAGGAGTGCGCATGAGCAGCCCGGCATCGCAACAGAGAGGTGCGAGGCTAAAAGGCTACTCAGTGAGCCTCTAAAAGGATGCCGGAGTATAGACGCTGCAGCTTCTGAAAATAAGACGCAGAACGCAAATGGCGGTCCGCACATGCGCAGGCCGGGATCCCACGCTAGAGAGCCGTAATTCCAACAAGTTTGCATTGGCAAAGGAATCCCGGGGGAGGGGGATTCCTGCGCTAACTCTACATCCTAGCTTACCTCTGGTCTTCTGATCCATACACGTCCGGCCTCCTTGAGCGAAACCGGACTACCAGCGCAATGATACTGCCTAACAGATACGCGATAGCGATAAGGCAGCAAGGCCATCGAATGTAACAGCAACCTGCTAAGACTCAGGAACGCCCCACATACCTGAGCAAGCAGGTGCTGCATATCTATGACCAAACGCTGTCAACGCGGGAGCATGCGCGATCGTAAAAGCATGACCAGGACTGAAAGCAGAGTCAGCGCTGACCTCTAGCGTCCAAATTGCAAAGTCAGCGTGACCTGTAACACTTTTACTGTGGAACCTTCTGGATGTTTCTCCCATCTGCACACAGGAGCTTTGGAGCTCAGCCAGAGTGACCGTAAGCGCTTAGCGCCCCTAAGTGGAGCTGTGCTAATGGTGCAGCTCCGTTACGCAAACGGCGTGAGCAGGTCCACGCCTGCTTGCTTTCTGTCATAGATTTTACAACTGTTTGTTTTTGTAGTAACGACATAATGAAAATGCATCTTATCCATCTTATGCAGGGAATGTAGTAGAGTAAAAGTGAAAGATGACAGAATTGTAAAAACTCAAGTAAAGTACAGATACTACAAAAATACTTAAGTACTGTAATGAAGTATTAGTACCTCATTATTACATCACTGGAAATAAGATGTAAAAGACTGATACTATCTCTGAAACTAGGCAGCATGTAAATACATTTTGATGACATCACAGATATGCAATTCAGCACAACTGATTTCTAGTTTGGGTGGTGTGAGCAAAGCAGCAACTGAAGGCCTCTCTTACATTGGCTAATATTAATGTTCCTGAGTCGACCATCAGAGAACACTGAACAGCAATGGTATGCATGACAGGGTGCAAGGAGAAAGCCACTGCACTCCAAAAAGAACATTGCTGCTCATCAGCAGTTTGCTAAAGATCACATGGACAAGCCAGATGGCTATTGGACGAATGTTTAGTAGACGGATGAGACCGTTTTAAAAGAAAAGCGTTATGTTTGGAGAAAGGAAAACACTGAAAAAACCTTATCTCATCTGTGAAACATGGTGGTGGTAGTATCTGTAACGGCGGGGTTGCCTGTAGTATCTGTAACGCTGAGGGAACTGACGCGAGGATTGCGAGGATCTGGCAACCCAGACTGATTCTCCGCGGTTGCACACAGGACGCACGCCGTTTCGTAGCTGTTAGCAGCTTATTACCTTTGAACTATTTTAATTCCCGATCGCATCTGTATCATATATAATCGTATATATAATAGCTTTTTACAACAACTTAATTATTTTATTCTCGTACTGGCGGATTATATTTTTTTGCCACTAATTGTTATTTAGTAACTTTACAGGTATACCGGCTTGTGTTTGTAGCCATTAGCTAATTACCAGTTGCGTCTTCTTTCGCAGTAGTGTACCTTCTTTCTGAGACTTAGTTTTTTGTGACGTTTTGTATTAACTTGTATTAACGCTTTAATCGAGCATTGCATTGGACCATCGGCTGCAGCTGAACCAGATCTTCACTCGGCACCCCACAACACCACCCGAAGCTAAGTACCTTTAATTAATTGTACTAACATGGCTTCTGCTGTGCTTGTTCCCTGTGCCGAGTGTGGCATGTTTAGCTATTCTTCCTCCTCCGTCATTAGTGTAAATTTTACCTGTGATAGATGTAGGAGGGCTTGTAGCCAGTCTGACGGAGAAAAGATTGTAGTTTTAGAGGCGTGCATCCAGACATTAGAGAAGGCTAGCTCAGCTCCTAGCTAAGCAGATCTGGATGCCAAAGGTGAAGTTAGAGCCCCCATCTCGGCAGAGCCCTCGCAGCAGGACAAGTGGGTGACGGTTCAGCGATGTAGTCATAAGGCTAGTCCACAAGAGCACCACTCTTTACCTGTTCACGAGTCCAACAGGTTTGCCCTCCTCAGTGATGCACCCACTGAGCAGCCTGTTGAAAGAGCTCTGGTCATAGGTGACTCTATTTTACGACACGTGAAAGTAGCTACCCCTTTAGGGACACCAGCAGCTAGAGTTACATGTATCCACGGAGCTAGAGTGCCGGACATTGTAACGATTCTTAGTGAACTCGAGAGCCGTAGATTCTCTACGATAGTTATTCGTGTAGGGGCTAATGATATACGCCTTCGTCAGTCAGAGGTTACTAAGGCTAATTTTGTAGAGGTGGTTAGAGTGGTGAAGGCGATGTCCGATGCAGTAGTGTGCTCTGGCCCCATCCCAATGCGGCGAGGTGACCAAGCCTACAGCAGGTTATGGTCGCTGAACTGCTGGCTGTCCAAGTGGTGCTCTGAAAACAACGTGGGCTTTATAGACAACTGGACAGCCTTTGAGGGTAAGCCTGGCCTTTTAGGATGGGACGGTGTCCATCCCACTCGGAAGGGTGCCGCTCTCATCTCCTGCAACATTGCCCATAGTCTTATGGCCCGATTGGTTAGGGGCTGACTATCCAGAGCAGGGGTCAGGCAGCAGACAAACCGGCTTAACCAACTGTCTGCTGGTAGCCATATACCGTCACCCAGAACCCACATTATTGAAACTGTGTCTGTTACCCGCATCTGCCCTAAACGTAAACGCTCTCAAAAGGTCTGTTTTAATAACCTCATTAGTATAAAGAGATAGCTTCCCAGATAGCACAAATAGCTCCCAAAGAAATAACAACATTAGACTAAAGCTAGGATTACTTAACGTTAGATCACTTACAAACAAAGCAGTGATTTTAAATGAAATAATCACTGATAAACGTTTACATGCTCTCTGTCTCACTGAGACTTGGATTAGACCTGATGAATATTTAGCCTTAAATGAAGCCTCACCTCCTGGATGCAGTCATGCTAATCGCCCTCGTCCTAATGGTCGGGGGAGGCATAGCCACAATTTTTGACAAAGAGCTAGGTGTTACAACTAAATCCCATTACAGGGCTAATGAAATACTGATTCTTAATGTGACTGATCCATCATTATGGAAGTCAAAACCACATTTTTTTTCAGCTTATCACTATTTACCGTCCTCCTGGTCCCTATTCAGAATCTTTTTAGGAATTTGCTAAATTTCTTTCTTGCTTAATACTGTCAACAGATAAGGCTTTAATTGTAAGTGAGTTCAATATTCACTTTGACAATGAACAGGATCCACTTAGAATTGCTTTCGAATCCATCTTAGAATCCATGGGTATCACTCAGAATGTGATGGGACCAACCCACCGCTGTAATCATACTTTAGATCTAATATTAACATTTGGTATCAATATAGATAACCTTGATGTTTTCCTGCAAAGTGATTCGATTTCAGATCACTATCTTTTAGTATTTGAGCTATCTGTAATAAATAAAATCCTTCTGCCTCGTTATCACACCAAGCGCACTATCACATCTGCTACTCCAGCTGCGTTTATTAAAAACCTACCAGACTTGAAATTTAATACACCTAAGGAGAGAAATCACCTTGAGTGTGCAAATGACCAATTAGAATGTGTGCTTCGCTCAACCCTGGACACGATTGCTCCTGCTAGGGTGAAACGCATTAGGGAAAAAAGGCTAGCACCATAGTATAATGACCACACCCGTACCTTAAAGCAAATAACACGGCATCTAGAGCGCAAGTGGAGACATAGTAAATTGGAGGTTGCTTGGAGGGACAGCATGGTAGAGTATAAGCATGCCCTTATTAAAGCTAAGGCTGCATACTTCTCCTCAATCATAGAGAAAAATAAGAATAATCGAAGATTTCTCTTTAATACAGTCTCCAAATTAACAAAAAACCCCACAGACTCTCCCATGCTGTGTAATTTTAACAGTAATGATTTCATGACTTTCTTTAATGATAAGATATTAGACATAAAACTCAATGCTCATCACATCACCAAACTATTCAGCCACCTTCCAGATGCAGAACTAGTGAAGACATCTGTTTAATGAGCTGTAAATCAAGATTAGAATCTTTTACCCCAATTACAATACTGAACTATCCGCACTGATCAGCTCGTCTAAGTCATCAACATGTTTATTAGATCCAATTCCTACACGTTTACTCAAACAAGTAATACCTAGTATTATAGAGCCAGTGTTAGTTATTTTAAATTCATCCCTTACCTTTGGTTATGTGCCCAAATCCTTTAAGTCTGCCGTTATCAAACCACTGATTAAAAAAGCCAGTCTTTACCCTTGTGTGATATCTAATTATAGACCAATTTCAAATTTACCGTCCATCTTAGAAAAAGCCGTCTATCAGCAGCTCTGCAGTTACCTCCAAAGGAATGGTATTTATGAAACATTTCAGTCTGGCTTCAGGCCCCATCATAGTACTGAAACAGCATTAATTAGGGTACTAAATAATTTGTTAATGTCCTCAGAAAAGGGATGTGTTTCTTTTCTTGTTCTGTTAGATTTAAGTGCAGCATTTGACACTATAGATCATGATGTGTTACTAAACAGACTAGAAAATACTGTAGGTATTAAGGGATCGGCACTTTCTTGGTTTAAATCTTACTTAGCTGACCGGTACCAGTTTGTTCATATAAATAATCTAAGGTCTAAGCTCTCAAAAGTGAAGTATGGTGTGCCTCAGGGGTCAGTGCTTGGCCCGCTTTTATTCTCTCTGTACATGCTGCCACTAGGCTCAGTTATTTGTAAACATGGCATTAGTTTCCACTGCTATGCAGATGATAGACAGCTTTACATATCAGCCAAACCTAATGACAGGCTTACAATCAACAAAATTGAGTACTGTGTAAAGGAAATAAAAGATTGTATGTTATTTAATTTTCTCTTACTTAACTCAGATAAAACTGAGGTTCTATTAGTGGGACCCAAGGCTGTGAGAGACAGGTTGGCTACATCTATCCTAAATCTAGATGGCTGTCCAGTATTGTCCAGTCCGTCTGCAAAAAACTTAGGGGTCACATTTGATTCAGATCTCTTTTTTGATGCACATATTTGCAGCATCACTCGAATTGCTTTCTTTCAATTACGTAATATCGCTAAACTTAGAAATATCCTCTCTTTTATTGATGCAGAAAAACTTGTTCATGCGTTTCTAACCTCAAGGTTGGATACTGTAACGCCTTACTTACTGGATGCTCTAGTAAATCTATAAATAAACTTCAGTTAGTTCAGAATGCAGCTGCCCAAGTGCTAACTCGAACTAGAAAATTTGATCATATCACTCTTGTTCTATCATCACTACACTGGTTGCCAGTCAAATTCCGCATTGATTATAAAATACTTCTTATAACTTATAAAGCTCTACATGGCCTGGCCTCACATTATCTGAGTGAACTCTTAGAGTTTTACAATCCAACTCGTCTACTTTGTTCGCAGGCTACAGGACTTCTTTTAGTTCCTAGAATTAAAAAAGTCACAGCAGGGGGAAAGGCTTTCTCATACATGGCCCCCCAACTATGGAATAAACTTCCCACTTTAGCTCGAGATTCAGACACTCTCCAAAGTTATAAGTCTAGGCTAATGACATACCTATTTGCACAGGCTTTTGACTAGATTTAGACTGGGATGCATGGCTTGGGTCACTAGGGCCGGAGTCTGGAGTCATGTCTGGCCTGCCTGCCTTGTCCGTTAGCCGGGAGTGTCGAGTGGATGGTCTGGCTAAACTGGGCTTCTGTCCTCGTGATCTTGACTCGTGCATCCTTGCCTTAGAATAAGGGCAGAGCTGGGGTTCATAGTCAAAGAGTCTTATGGTGATCAGAGACGTTGGGTTGCTGTCGTCTGCCTCCCGTGGGGTTGCCAATGTCTCATGTGATCCCTCTTGGCTGTGTTTCCTACCAGTTCTCCTCTTTCTAGCTATGCTGCTATAGCTAATGCTGGGTCTCATGCTACACTTGGCATCAGTGATTGACATGGCATCAGTGACTGTTAATAGACACTGTGCTCTTAATCAATAACTAATTACATTTTCTGTTTTCTCTCCGAGTTGCGTTCCGGCAGTTCCAGCCCCACACATGATGTTCATCTGCTGGAGCTCCACTCAAGCTGCTTCCGTCATCAGCTCCAGGCCCATCATACCCGGGCCACTTATTGTCAATGTGCAAACTTCACATTTTATTTTAACTTTGACTCCATGACTTTAGTTTCGCTCTTAGATTTATCATCATACCCGGGCCACTTAATGTCGATGTGCATACTTCACATTTTATTCGAACTTTGACTCCATGACTTTAGTTTCGCTCTTAGATTTATCATCTACGCCGCCCAAGGAGGTTGGGTCCCTTTTTGAGTCTTGGTCCTCCCAAGATTTTTTCCTAGAACTAGGGAGTTTTTTCTTTGCCACTGTCGCCATAGGCTTGCTCAATTTGGGATTGGACGTAGTTATTAGGAGATAATCTAAACTTGTAAAGTTGCTTTGAGACAATGCTCCATTGTAAAAAGCGCTATATAAATAAATCTGACTTGACTTGACTTGACTTGCCTGACTGGCAAGGAGGAGACGAATGCAGGTTCTATCGTGATAACCATAATTTTACTTAATAATAAACAGAAACTTAATACAAATGTAAATACACACATATGAAAGAAACCAAACCCAAACACAAACATCAGCATAGCTTGCCTGAAAATACACAAATGAACTAATAACAAACACCGGCTACCGCAAAACACTCTACACGAAAGCGGGCTCACCGTGCGTTAATGTAAACAAACCACCGGCTACCCCTAAACACGACACACAAGCGGGCTCACCGGAATACCGAGCCTACAAACAACAAATGAGCACAATATCTACTTTAAAGCGGTCCTAAGCCGCCAGATCGTCGCAACATAACAAAAAACACCGGTTCATTAACAGAACTAGTGTGGTCAATTTCGGGACTTACATGCGCTTGCCGAAGCTTGACTAAACTGGTCCGGCTGCTTGCAAGCTGGGGATCTAGCACATGACCAGCCAAAGCAGACCGGACAGGGCGAGTGATAAACTCCGACTTGTCACTGTTAGAAAGACCTATATCCAACGCCATCGGCTCAAATACTGAGTTAGCGGATTCAGCAACACCATAACGAGACGCTTTTGGCTCTTTTACTGAGTTAATGCGTTCAGAAACACCATAACGAGACGCTTTTTGCTCTTTTACTGAGCGAACGTGTTCAAAAACACCAGAACGAGATGCTTTCGGCTCTGGTCAAACTGGTCCCACAGCTCACCAATGAGCTGATCATAGGTCCCCTGAAACAATCGGGACCAGTTGGCCTCTGCCCAGATAAGCGCCTTGCCTGTGAGATGCCAGTATACCAACACAAGACACTCATCTTCAGTATAATGCGGGTACTGACGTAAGTAGGATGAGCACTGCCGGAAAAATTCGCCGCACTGACGGGGGTTACCGTCAAATTTCTCCGGCAGCTCAGCCTCTCTCTTCCCGACTGAATTAACATTAAAACCTGCCATCTCCCTTGTTTGGCGGGGATTTCTGGGCCCTGCTTAAATACTGTTCATAAGTGTTCACTTAGTCCAAGGGTTCACTTAGTCCCCACTGTCTGGCGGAGCGCCACGAACGACGCTGTAACAAATGCCCCCATGCGGCAAGGAGGGGCACGAGACATGGAGGACAGGGGGGAACCCGTGCCAGTATCATGGTTTGGGTTTGGTTTGCTGCATATGAGCCAGGACATCTTGCCATCATTGATGGAACAATGAATTCTGTATTATATCAGAGAATTCTAAAGGAAAATGTCAGGACATCCATCCATGAACTGAATCTCAAGAGAAGGTGGGTCATGCAGCAAGACAATGACCCTAAGCACACAAGTTGTCTTTCTACCAAAGAATGGTTAAAGAAGAATAAAGTTGATGGTTTGGAATGGCCAAGTCAAAGTCCTGACCTTAATCCATTCGAAATGTTGTGGAAGGACCTGAAGAGAGCTGTTAATGTGAGGAAACCCACCAACATCCCAGAGTTGAAGCTGTTCTGTATGGAGGAATGGGCTAAAATTCCTCCAAGCTGGTGTGCATGACTGATCAACAGTTATAGGAAAAGTTGAGTTACAGTTATTGCTACACAGGGGCGGTCACACCAGATACTGAAAGCAAAGGTTCACATACTTTTGCCACTCACTAATATGTAATATTGAATAATTTTTCTCAATAAATAAGTCACAAAGTATAATATTTTTGTCTAATTTGTTTAACTGGGTTCTCTTAATCTACTTTTTGGACTTGTGTGAAATTCTTATGATGGGTTAGATCATATTTATGCAGAAATATAGAAAATTCTAAAGGGCTCACAAACTTTCCAGCACCACTGTATCATAGTAATGATGGTCCCCTTGGTGGGTCTAATTCTAACACATTAAAACTAATTCAACATACCACGTTGGATGGTACTATGTGGGTTGAAACGGAACACTATAATACTTACCACAAATTGTGGATTAAAATTTTCAACATAAATGTCAATTTTATCATCAAATTCTTATACCCAGCATACCACATTTCACTAGAAATGAGCAGTGATACAGCTCATCAGCTCGAAACATTTTAAGGAATGTTTTCTTTGCTTTTCCATGGCCTTCACATGCACAACGTTCTTTTCATTACCTTCACACAACTAAAGGAGAGTCTGTTGAGACTCCCTTTCCATTTACTCTGGCCCACTTGAGCTGACTCTGCATTAGAATGTGTGGAAGGTGTGTGGTAAGCATATGTGATTATGTTAGCGCTCTCATTCTTGCCTGGCACTGTCACATCCTGTTGCCTCATTTGGGAAACTGCACTGACAACTGAAGATTATGATTGAAAAACAAAACATCTAAATCTCCCAAGTGATTGTTATTTTCCTTTAACTCCCTATGAACTCTTTATACTGGAGTAAAGCATTTTCACCTGGAGCCATGGTCGCCATCCAAGAAAATGCCATGAGGGCTGAGTTAGGAAAAATGTGAAGGGTGTTTTGGTGCTGGAATTAAATTACAGTGCATTCCTGTTTGCTTCACAAAGTTCCCACTGAAAATATTACTCAGTGCTCAGTGCTCAGTACTGAAAGTAGCATAAAAATTCCACCCTCCTAATAAAGCAGAACTAGATGAGAAGATAAAGGTGGGCATAAAATTAATACACCCCTAACAAACATGTAAAATATTAAATATTTAGAAACATTTATATCATGATCATTACCGGCACTCATTACGTCACTGGTGACACCTGCATGCTAAGGTATTTAAGAACTCTCCTGTGCACCACTGGGTGAAGCATTCTTGCGTTTTTCGAGACCTTGCCCATCTCATGCGTGCTGTCGCGTCCACCATTGTCGATTTTGCGGTGTTCTCAGAGAAAGAGGTCATCAGACCTCATTTAGGAGGTCGGCAAATGTACGGTTTTGAGACTGGAGGTGACATCAGGGCTTAGCTACCTAAGGTAGGGAAAGTTCCCGCCGCTCGCTCGCCACGGCCATCTGCGGTCGCTATCTGTCTTCCTTCCAGCGGTTTTGGCTCGTTCGCTCTGGCTTACACTTTGGAGGACACTGCGCTGCCTGGACACTGCTTTAAAGCGCTGTAAGTGGTATTTTTTTTTTCCATCCTTTCATTTGAATATTTAGATATATTTCTTTTGGTTTTGAATCCGCTTCCCATGCGACCCTTGTTTCTGTTCTATTTAATCCCTTTTTCCCCAGCTTTACCCTGTATCGCTGATCACCTCTAATGCCAGTGAGCAGGGATCGAGCCCTGGTCCCAGTGTATCTATGAATTTCATAACAGCTACTCTGCATTTTCTTGGTTGCTGTAGGACGCATATCTGACTGAGAGTGGTATTAACCAATCAAAACTGCTCATTAGAATGACTTCTGTCGACATGCTTACATGACCCTTCTCGTAATAATTTGAAGTAATGTGAATCTATTAATAAATGGAAAAGATATCTGAACAATCAGATTTATGATATTCACGGTGTGGGCTAGCCCATAGCTGTTTGACCCTTCTGGACGAAGTGAAGGACAGAACTGAAAATGCTCCAATATTATAAATGTTCTAAAGGAAATGTCAGGACATCTGTCATAATGATGCAAGCTCTCCGGCTTGCATCACTCTGTTTTAACCCCCTCTGTCTTTCTTTCCACAGCAGGTGGGGCTGTTCCCTTCTGCTATGCTTTCCTATAAATACCTCACTTCCTGTCCACTTCCTTGTCTTGCATTCTCTCTTTCTTGGTTTGTCTAGGCTCCTGTCTGTTGTCCTGTCTCTCTGCATGGTTGGTCTGTTTTGTCGTTGTCTGGAATGCATCTTGTTCCATGTTATTTAGTAAGTGTTATCTCTGTAGTTCTGCCTTGTGTCTCTTGTATAGCCTGCTAGTTTGTCTGTTTGTGTTATCTCTTTTCATTTGTGTAGCGCTGTTGGTTGTCTTAGCACAATCTGTGTGCTTTAACAGTGTCTGTGTTTAGCACTGTTTGCATTTGCTTTCCATCTGTATCCTTTAATTGTTAGCTTATTGTTTGTTTAGCACCATGCGGCCTGGTTTTGTTTGTTAGTTGTTAGCTTTAGTTGTTAGCCTGTCCCTAGTCTTCACGTGTTAGCTTATTGTCCATATTTGCTTGTTTGTGTTTAGCAATGTGCCTGGTCCATTGTCCTTTTTCACCTTCATCACTGTAATAAATACTTCATCCTATAGGCTCTATGCACGGTTGTCTTCCGGGTTCTCTTATACCAGCAGACTAACTTCCGGTTTTAAATGCCAGACACTGAACACGTATCGTTAAAACACGATTATCTTATTATTAATATTATTAATAAAAATAATAATCAAGTCAAAGTCAAAGTGAACTTTATTGTCATTCAGACTATACAGCAAGGAGTGTACATCTGAACGAAATTGCGTTTCTCCAGTCTCCGATGTGCAAAAATAACAAGGGTGTAGAGACGAGAGACATACACATACGCTCATATATACATATACACACATAAATAGAGGAAAAACAAAGATTAATAATAAAGATACAACAATGTACACAACACATATAGACATATATACACATGTGCATAAGCACATATACACGATTAAAATATTGAGGTATCTATACACGTATTTACACACGTGGTATACAGGTATATACACACACGTGTGTGTGTGTGTGTGTGTGTGTGTGTGTATATATATATATACACACACACACACACACACATATACACACGTATATGTATATATTTACATGTGTAAGTATATGTACACATATATATACACATACACACTGTAACGTAGGGAGGCGAACTGAAGGGAGACGAGCGCAGGTTGAACGAATGGGGATTTATTAACAAAAGAAAGACACAGCAAACAGAAAACAGGCGAAAACCGAAAATGGGTGTATAACAAAAACTAGGCCGAAGCCGGAAAATGGGCATGAAACGAAAACAGGTAGGAAAACATAAACTGAGCCGCAGCCGCAAAACGGGTGTGAACAAAAGTAAACACGGAAGAAAAACTAAACAGAACGATACCTTAACGGAGAAAGGAAAGGACGACACGGCAGGGAGAGGCGCGTTGGAACGCGATGAGCGGTGAGGCGCATTGGAACGCGAGGAGCGGTGAGGCGCGTTGGGACGCGAGGAGCGGTGAGGCGCGCTGGAACGCGATGAGCGGTGAGGCGCGTTGGGACATGATACGAGGGGCGGCGCGTAGGGACGCAACCGACATAGACATAGACAATAACCCGCGATCTGAGTCTCTCGCGGGCGTCCTTTTGTAGGAAGCCACACAGCTGAATGCAATTGACAATTCGATCGCCGTGGGGCTTCCTGATAGGTCCGAGACTTGGCGGGGCGGTGCGTGCCGCCGTGGAGCGTGACAGAGCCCCCCCCCGAAGGAGTCCGAGACGGAGCTAGGACTCCAGAAAGGGACCCCCGGGTACAGGATCAACTCAGGGTGCCGCCTCGCTGGGCGGACTCTAGGAGGGGACCATCGGGCGGCTAGAGAGCGGAGTCGACGACGTGAGGCCGGAGAGCAGAGTCGACGACGTGAGGCCGGAGAGCAGAGTCGACGACGTGAGGCCGACGAGTAGAGTCGTGGACGAGCTGCTGAGAAGCAGAGTCGTGGACGAGCTGCTGAGAAGCAGAGTCGTGGACGAGCTGCTGAGAAGCAGAGTCGGGAGAGCTTGCTGAGAAAGAAGCAGAGGTCAGGGGACGAGCTGCTTGAGAAGCAGAGTCGTGGACGAGCTGCTGAGAAGAGAGTCGTGGAACCGAGCTGCTGTGAGAGCCAGAGAGTCGTGGACGAAGTGCCTGAGAGCAGAGTCGTGGACGAGCTGCTGAGAAGCAGAGTCAGTGGACGAGCTGCTGAGAAGCAGAGTCGTGGACGAGTGCTGAGAAGAAGCAGCGTCGTGGACGAGCGGCTGAGAAGCCAGAGTCGTGGACGAGCGCTGAAGAAGCAGAGCGTGGACAAGCTGATGAGAGGGCCGAGTCGTGGACGAGCTGCGAGAGGCAGAGTCGAAGACGACGGAGCTGAGAGGCCGAGTCGTAGTCGGAGAAGCTGAGAGGCAGAGTCGTAACGAGAAGCTGAGAGGCAGGCGTCATGACGGAGATGCTGAGAGCGAACAGAGTCCGTGGACGACGTTGAGGCGCGAACAGAGCCGTGGCGAACCGTGCGGTGCGAGCAGAGCCGTGGAACGACGTGAGCTGAGGAAGCAGAGCCGTGGACGACGTGAGGCTGAAGACCAGAGCCATGGACGAAGTGAGGCTACGAGCAGAGCCAATGGACGGACGTTTGAGGCTGCGAGCAGAGCCGTGGACGATGCTGGAGAGCAGGCCGTGGACGGGATTGATGGAGAGACAGAGCTCGGGGGTGGACGAGCTGGCTGGCAGGCAGGTCATAGACGAGAAGCTGAGAGGCCAGAGGTCGTGGACGAGATTGCTGAGAGACAGAGTCGTGGACGACGCGAGCTTGGAACGAGCAGAGCCGTGGACGACGCGACGGCTGAGGAGCAGGAGCCGTGGACGACGTGGAGACTGACGGCAGAGCCGTGGACGACGTGAGGCTGACGAGCAGAGCCGGGGACGACGTGAGACTGACGAGCAGGAGCCGGGACGGACGTGAGGCTGACGCGCAGAGCCTTGGCGACGGTTGAGGCTGACGAGAAGAGCTGGACGACGTGAGGCTGACGAGCAGAGCCGTGGAAACGTGAGAGGTGACGAAGCTAGGCGTGACGGGACTGGAGCGCCGAGCCGTGGACGGGATGATGGAGAGCAGAGCCGTGGACGGGATGCTGGAGAGCAGAGACGTGGCGGGATGCGGGAGAGCAGAGCGTGGGCGGGATGCTGGAGAGCAGAGCCGTGGGCGGGGCTGCGGAGAGCAGAGCCGTGGGCTGGAGGAGGAGAGCAGAAGCCGTGGGCGGGGATTGGCTGGAGAGCAGAGCTGTGGGCGGGATGCTGGATCTCCGTGGAGGAGACGTTCTCTGGACGGGTCTCCGTGGAGGAGACGTTCTCTGGACAGGTCTCTTTGGAAGAGACGTTCTCTGGACGGGTCTCTTTGGAAGAGACGTTCTCTGGAAGGTGCACGGCCTCTGGGAAGGCCTCTGACAGGTGCACGGCCTCTGGGAAGGCCTCCGAGACTGCTGATGCCCTTGACACAACCACTGGAACTGCTGACGCCCTGGAGGCAGCCACTGGAACTGCTGACGCCCTGGGGGCAGCCACTGGAACTGCTGACGCCCTGGGGGCAGCCACTGGAACTGCTGACGCCCTGGGGGCAGCCACTGGAACTGCTGACGCCCTGGGGGCAGCCACTGGAACTGCAACAGAAAGCCTTGGAGAATGCACTTGCATGAAAGTCCGTGGTGCAGGAGTAGGCACGAATGTCCGTGGTGCAGGAGCAAGCACGGGGTCGGCAAGCTCTGAGACCCGAACACTGGTCGGTGACGGCTCTACCAAGGAGCTAGCGGATGCAGAAATGGATTTGTGCACTACTACTGGTTCGAACACAGAACTAGAGAGGCTGGGAATACGACTATCAATGACTATAGTACCGGACATCATGTGCGTACGCTGACGCTTGACTAGGGCGGTCCGGGTGGTGGCAAGCTGGGAATCCAGCACTTGACCAACCAGAGCCGGCTGGACAGGGCGAACAGGCTCAAAACCCATGGTTTTGATGCCCGGGGCGCCCCGTGGGGAGCGAAAAGTGAACTCCAGCATCTCTAGGAGCTGCCACACAGTTCCAGCCCGGAGCATCGGCCACAGCTGGGTCGCCCATGTAAGGGCTTCAAGAACCACCAATGACACCCGGGCATACTCAGTGTCAAATGGAACCACACTGAAAAAACGAAGGAAGTCATCAATAAAAGACTGACACTGGGCCGGATCGCCGTTGAAACGGCCGAGGAGAAAAGAAAAATCAGGGGATTTATTAACAAAAGAAAGACACAGCAAACAGAAAACAGGCGAGGACCGAAAACGGGTGTATAACAAAAACTAGGCCGAAGCCGGACAACGGGCATGAAACGAAAACAGGTAGGAAAACATAAACTGAGCCGCAGCCGCAAAACGGGTGTGAACAAAAGTAAACACGGAAGAAAAGCAAAACAGAACGATACCTTAACGGAGAAGGGGAAGGATGACACGGCAGGGAGAGGCGCGTTGGGACGCGAGGAGCGGTGAGGCGCGTTGGGACGCGATACGAGGGTCGGCGCGTAGGGACGCAACCGACATTGACATAGACAATAATCGCGGGCGTCCTTTTGTAGGAAGCCCCACAGCTGAATGCAATTGACAATTCGATCGCCGTGGGGCGTCCTGATAGGTCCGAGACTTGGCGGGGCGGTGCGTGCCGCCGTGGAGCGTGACACACACACACACACACACACACACATATATACATATATATATATATATATATATATATATATATATATATATATATAGTGCAATAGCATTCATTTGTATTCATGTGCAATATATATATAGTATACTAAGATATAGGATATATAGTCTAGATATATATATAAAGTGACACATACAGTACATACATACATTACCATACACTTAACACACGTATATGTGTATTTATATATAGTGCACATTGACATAGAAATGAATGCTATTGACAATTTGCACAGTATGTATTACTTATAATGTGTTATAATGTATTTACCTAATGATTTAGAGGGGGGACACAAGTCTCCTTAGGAAGTCACAATGCTGTTTTAGGCTGCCAGAGTTTATACCCTTGCGACTAAGCTCACGTCATTTTCATTCTCAGTTCATGTCCAAAGCAGTGAAATGGACACTACAGACCTTTGTGTGTTTGGTGATTTGAATGTTATCCCTCTTGATGTTGACAAGAAATTTCTTTCTGATCTCCTCGTCCAGCGGAAACGAATGAAAACTCACAAGAGAATTATACCTTGCTGACACCGAACACAACGATACAGAACAATGTTCTGATGCCCCTCGTTCTTGTTTTTGAAATCGCAAAACGTTATTCCTCATTATGCGAATGTAAATCTCTGTATTCCCAGCACTTCAGAACTTTCCTTACAGTCACCTATGCTGACCGGAAGCTGGAATGCCGGTATAAAGACTAACGGAAACGCGTCACGGACTCTCCGTGCATAGAGCCTATTTCCACCTATGTCCGCCCCAATCTTCCATCTAGTGTTTCATAACAACATCTGTCCATGAACTCAAGAGAAAATGAGTCATACAGCAAGACAGTGACCCTAAGCACACACTTCACTCTACCAAAGAATGGTTAAAGAAGTATAAATTCAATTGTTTGGAGTGGCCAAGTCAATGTCCTGACCTAAACCCAATAGAAATTATTGGAAAGACATAAAGCAAGCAGTTTACATGAGGAAACTGTTGTGTTATTATTATTATTTATAATTATATTAGAATTATATTACTATATATAATTGTATGTTTTAATTGTTCTTATTTATCCAAAATTCCTCCAAGCTGATGTGTACGAATGATCAACAATTTAGTTGCAGTTTAAATGCAATTATTGCAAGTGCAAGTGGGTCACAGTAGATAGTGAAAACAATGGTTCATATTCTTTTTGCCACTCAGTTATGTAATATAGGATCATTTTTGTATAATATTTTATTTAAGTATAATATTTTATAATAGTATAAGTATAAATATTGTTGTCTCATTTGTTTAATTGGGTTGTCTTTACTTTTGGACCTCTATGAAATCCGATGTTGTTTTAGGTGAAATTTATACTGAAATATAGAAAATCTAGAGAGTCTACAATACAAAGGACAATACAAATCAGTTTACAATCATTAAAAGGCATGACATCTTTTGTTTAGTGTGTTTGTTTATTGTGCTTGCCTATACATTTGCAGGCCATTAAGTGGTCCACTGCATTTCCCAATGTAGTTGAACACATAAGAGCCAACCACAGGACACAATTCACCAGGTCATGCTGAAGTTGTTCTCATGCCATCATATGATTTAGTGGCTTTTCTCCTCCTCCGACCTCCACTCTTCCTGCAGTATTACACAGCAGGACCATGTTTGTTTTCAGTGATATACCAGTTAGACCAAACACAGCTGATAGCTTTGGTATGTAACTTCTTTATCTTAGGATGATAATACTCAGTAGTGATGTCTGTGATTGTTTGTGCTGATGTGCGTGATGGCTATAAATCACAGCAAGGGGTTAGGTTTGGTAAACATTCTTCCTTCCACCTCTCCTGGCATATGTGACTCTCTGATTTTGCCTCTCAAACATTGTTTACAGTTGTCTTACTGCTGATCTTAATCTTATCTCCTGCTAGGGAAAAGCTAACTCAATAAGCCTCTGTGAACATGGCATACATTACAAGCTAATTGTCTATGGTACTGATTTCCTCCTTTAGACTCTTGTTGTCTATTCACTACTGTGGCAACATTGAGATTAAATGCTCCATCATACTTGTTTGAACTTGTCAGTTGATCCCCAATTAGGTATCCAAAAAAGCATAAAAAAGCATCAAACATATGAAATCATTTAAGAGGTGATCACACACAGACACACACACGCGCACACACACACAAGTAAGTATTAGATTTTTTTGCTACAATCCTGCTTGAAACAAATAATAAATATATTGGTAAACTAAACAAAATATAAGGGTTCATCGTCCTTTTTCTCCACTGCTTACCAAAGTGCCTGCTAGTGCACTTAATGCTAAAACATTTCAGTGAAGTTGTTACTTACCACTGTTTGAAATGGAGAAACTAACATCGTTTCACTTTAAATGAGCAGAAACCTGTCTGAATAAACCTTAACCTGAATAAATCATATACTGAATCATCATGAATTAAGTTTCATCATCCAAAATTTCATAATACCATGGAAAATGCTGTTTTGGTGGCCTTTCAAAGCTAGCAACAACCACAAGTGAATTTAACTGTCTGGGAGTTACTCATGCAAATCATATCATATTGCATACTATTATGGATAGGATATAGTACATAGTATCTACACAGAATGGAAGTGTTTCATTTTAATACACACCGTTCAGGGCATGTCATCTAGCCAATAAAGATCCAAATGTGATGGATCTCAGCTTGTGGAACAATGCAATCTGAGGCTCCTTTTACCATAAACTGCTTTTGTAACTTAAGAATACAGGATGATGGAAGTGTGTACATTGGACTAACTCACAAAGTGGCTCAAACTGACTCAGGTTTATTAATTCACATTGTTTGAGCCCACTTGCTGTGATGAATTAATCCTCTGAGCCACTCCAGCATAGGACATGAACATTATATAACCTCCTCTTGCAGACCACCAAATGTTAGACCACAGGAACAATTTCTATATATGCCAAGCAGGTTTCAAAATGCACCACAGCCTGGCAGGGATTTTTGGTAATGCTGGATCCAACAGAGTAATGAGCACTGGCTTAGTAACAGCAATACTGTCAAAAACTCAGCTGGCAGCACTTACATGCAAGCTTTTAATTTCTTATTTGGCCTCATTATGCTTAGTATCTTCTTCTGCCTTTGTTTCTTCTTGATTTTATCTCTCAATCTCTGCTAAATGAGTCTGCATCTGCTGTCTCTACTCCTGCCAGAGCAAAGGCAGTGCTCATTTGCAGAAAAAAAAACTGCACAAAGACTAACAGAATTATATGAAAAGGCTTGATGATAAATTATATGGAGAGACATAATGTTAAATTAAAAATAGATTTCCAGGATATTAATATTTATAATAGATTTCTATTAGTTTGTGAGCTACCATATTGTCTATGGTGGTAGATACAGTGGGGCAAAAAAGTATTTAGTCAGCCACTGATTGTGCAAGTTTTCCTACTGAGAGAGGTCTGTAATTTTCATCATAGCTACACTTCAACTATGAGAGACAAAAAATCCAGGAAATCACATTGTAGGATTTGTAAAGAATTACATTTTAAATTATGGTAGAAAATAAGTATTTGCTCAAACGTTTCCTGTATGTCTTCACCAGGTTTGCACACACTGTAGCTGGAATTTTGGCCCATTCCTCCATGCAGATCTCCTCTAGAGCAGTGAAGTTTTGGGGCTGGGCAACACGGACTTTCAACTCTCTTCACAAATTTTCTATGGGGTTGAGGTCTGGAGACTGGCTAGGTTACTACAGGACCTTGAAATGCTTTTAACGGAGCCAGTTCTTCATTGCCCGAGCGGTGTGTTTGGGATTATTGTCATGCTGGAAGACCCAGCCATGTTCCATCTGCAATGCTCTCACTGATTTTGGCTTAAAATCTCACGATACATGGCCCCGTTCATTCTTCTTTTAACACAGATCAGTCGTCCTGTCCCCAAAGCATGATGCTTCAACGCCCATGCTTCACAGTAGGTATGGTGGTCTTGAGATGCAACTCAGCATTCTTCTTCCTCCAAACACGAGGAGTTGAGTTTTTACAAAAAAGTTCTATTTTGGTTTCATCTAACCATATGATATTCTCCCAATCCTCTTCTGGATCATCTATATTCTCTCTGACAAACTTCAGACGGGCCTGGACATGTACTGGCTTATGCAGGGGTACATGCCTTGCACTGAAGGATCTGAGCCCCTCTCGGCATAGTGTGTTACTGATGGTAGCCTTTGTTACTTTGGTCCCAGCTCTCTGCAGGCCATTCATTAGGTCCCTCTGTGTGGTTCTGAGATTTTTGCTCACTTTTCTCATCATCATTTTGACCACACGGGATGAGATCTTGTGTGGGGCCCCAGATCGAGGGAGATTATCAATGGTCTTGTATGTCTTCCATTTTCTTACAACTGCTCCCACAGTTGATTTATTCAAACCAACCTGTTTGCCTATTGTAGATTCACTCTTCCCAGCCTGGTGCAGGTCTACAATTTTCTTCCTGGTGTCCTTTGACAGCTCTTTGGTCTTGGCCATGGTTGAATTTGGAGTCTGACTGTTTGAGGCTGTGGACAGGTGTCTTTTATACAGATAACGAGGTCAAACAGGTGCCATTAATACAGGTAACGAGTGGAGGACAGAAGAGCTTCTTAAAGAAGAAGTTACAGGTCTGTGAGAGCCAGAAATATTGCTTATTTGTGGGTGACCAAATACTTATTTTCCACCATGATTTATAATTCAGTTCTTTAAAAATCCTACAATGTGATTTCCTGGATTTTGTTTCTCATTTTGTCTCTCATAGTTTTGTCGCTCATCTTTCTAAGTAGGAGAACTTGCACAATCAGTGGCTGACTAAATACTTTTTTGTCCCACTGTCCTTGACACGTTTATTTATTTATTTATTAATTATTTTAATGTAATTATTCATTTAAATCAGAGTGCATTTCTTTTGAAAGTTCCTTAGATGTAAGCTGGATGTTGATGCGATGCATTACAGATCAAAAAGACAACCTTTTCATTTTTATGACAAATGTACAAGTAGAGCACAGGTTTGATGCCAAAATTTTCAAATTCATGTTTAAACACAAAGTTTACAAAGACAGTTTGTGGTAAAATAGGAGAAGCAGGACTTAATAACTGTGCTATATGATTGTTTTAAAAGGTGCTGTATTTGAAATTGCCATTCACAATTTGCTCTCTATAGTTTGACTCATACAAATATTTTTGACAAAAATAAGATTTAATTAAATGACTAAAATGCCATTAAGTGAAACTAAAATGTGCCTAATATTAAATGGATAACTATTAATATTGTCAAAACCACTGGTGTGTAGTAACACTGTATGGCTGTTCTTAATTACATTTTCTTTTACACTAAAGAACTAAACACATCTCAATTTTCTTATATACCTTTTACTTACTGTCTTTTCTTCTTAACTGAATTGCAGGGATTATAAAATAAGCTTTAGCTTCAGAATATTAGTTATTTTGTACAACATAGTTTGCCAAATATCATTATGGTATTATAATATGTTATGTTGAGATGTCACATTAAGGCAGCAAAATAACACTAGCAGCCATGTTAACTTGATAATTGCTAATTTCTAACTTATGTAATACAATGTTTGGTGGTTGTACAAAAAGAACAGGTGCATCTACTGATTTTAACTTGCTAGTTTATCATTACTTTTTTAAATATTAATAACTAATTTGATGAACAACATGAATGGATTCATTCTGCCTTGTATCAACAGTTCAGGCTGGTGGTTTTGGTGTCTTTTTCTTGGCACACTTTGGGCCCCTTAATACCAATTGAGCATTTAAACGCCACAGGTCATCTGAGTTTTGTTGCTGAAAATGTCTATTCCTTAACAGATATGCATCATAAATGTGCAGCCGATAACTCTACAGCAAGTGCGTGATGCTATCATGTCAATTTGGACCAATATCTCTGAGGAATGTGTCCAGCACCGTATTACATTTATTCCATGAAGAATTAAGGCAGGTTTGAAGGCATTAGGGGTCCAACCAGTACTACCAAAGTGCACATAATGAAGTGGCTTGTGAGCATATAATATAATATAAGATGTACTGCTCCACGGTTATTCTGAAATGGTCAGAGAACTCAGCAAATTCACATAAATATGCAGAAATCACTTTAATTGCTGAATATTACAGTAAAAATTGTAGCTAATAGCTTTACTATCACCAGTACAATTGGTTTGCTAATTGATCATTTTTATTACTCCGTATAATTAGAGGTGTTAGAAATATTTATTAAAAAAAACTCATCTCATGATTAACAAGATCTTCACCTTGGGTTTTGCTTTTACATTTGAAAGCACATTGTAGTTGCTTTCATTGTTCATAGTTTTATTACAATAACAACATATTAATATTTGACCTGTAAAGATGGCCAAATTGACTATTTATGTACATTTAATGTGAATTGTCTGTCAGAAAGACAGACAGAATACTTCTCTAGTATAAGTTTTAAGCATTTTAAACAACACAATTAAAACACTAAAACTGATCATACTAAAAATGTTGCATTAATAAACACTGGTATATTCTGTATACTAGTCTTCTCTCACACTTTTAAACATGCTATACTCACCCGTCTTCCTTTTAAGACTGTAGCTGCCTCCCTCCCCCTAAACTAACGACCCAAAGCATTGACCCAAATTCAGCAGTAACCTAGGGAAAGTGGAGCCAAGCTTGCACTTAAAGAACTGTGAACACAACACTAAAAGCCATTAACCAATGGGCCTTTCTTGAGCCTTGGAATTTCAGGCCTTTGAGAAAACATTGGTTAGACAAACATACACATCGGAATATTCATTGTGGAAGCAAAATAGAGCAATAACAAGCCAAAGCGAGCAAAAGGGACTGCTTAGCTTGGACAGCTGTAATCCTCCGTCTGAATTGTTGAGTAATCCCACCTGTAAAAGGAAGACAAAGGAAGAGCTGCAGGAGCAGCCTGAGAGCTCCCACACCCAGTGGAGTGCATCGCTCCGACAGGAATTAGAAGAAAAATAGAGGAATAGTGGCACTGAACCTCTGTCTTTCACAATACACAAACCTATTTCCACCTGTGCAAACAATTCACCCGACCACAGGTAACACGCACTCACGGGCTCACACGCAAAGGACGGCACAACACTGAACTCCTGGAGCAATTCATCTTATCAAACATTTCAGCAATAAAAAAGAAGAAAAAAAAATGTTCAAAGGATTGGCGGTGTCCTTTGTGTTTTAATGCCTCTTCCAAAAATACCACTTCTTTTCAAATCAGACTGATGCCGAGCAATAGCAAATGTAGCTCATTAAGATTTTTTTAACCAAGGATACTGTCAGCTGAGATACTGCAGCAGTGGCCTTGGGGAAGTGAGCATGTTTTAGGCAGATCAAAACTACAAAGACAAGACTTGTCTCATCAAAAGGCAAACCGCATGGTAAAGAGTCTTGCATTACATCTGTTTTAAATCCAACAATGTTTATCTATCTATCTGTCTATCTATCTATCTATCCATCTACCCATATATTCATCTATAAGTCATTAATCTAAATCTAAATCAGAAATATTCACCCCCCCACACACACATTAAAATGTATTATAGTGAAGTGAATAGAATGCAATGAAAATATACAACAATAAGTATCAGTAAACAAACAAAGAATATTTAATGTTATGTAGAACCACTTTTGATAATATAAGTTGACATAATTTTGGGTTTAAATGAAAAATGTCTAGTACTGTTGACAAATGTCCAAGGACACTAATATTCAACCCTTAATCTCAGTACTTGGTGGAGCATCCCTTTGCCTTGATGACCTCTAATAAGTGATTTTAGCAAGTGGTGACAGCTCTCTTGTGGAATCTTTGCCAATTTATCTCATGCAAAAGATAACAGCTCATTAAGGGTTGATTTCTTCTGTGCTGCAATTGTTTTCTTAAAATACCACCAAAGAGTTTCTATGGGATTTAAATCTGGACACTCAGAAGACCACTCCAAAACACTCCTGGACTTATTGGTTAACTAAGCTTTTGTTGACTTGTAAGTGTGGTTGAGATCATTGTCTTGCTGGAGAGTCCAATTATCATCAAGGCTCAAGTTCACCATTGGCTGCATAACAATCCTCCTCAAAATGGCTTGGTTTTTCTGTGAATCCATGAAGCCAGTCAATGTGGACAAGACTGCTTTGCTTGACTGTAGGGACAGTATTTTTTATGTTTTTTGGTTATAAACCTCACTGTACTTAGGCTAGACAAATTGCTGATCCATCTGGCTAAACAGTTCCAGTTTTGTTTTATCAATCCATAGAACTGTGTTCCTGAAATGTGGGTATATCCAAATTCCTTCTGGCATATGCCAGTCAACCTCTCTTGTGCTTCCTGGTCAAGAGTGATGTGCATTATGGAGTCTGGCCATCAAGTTGTGGTCGCTAAGTGATCTTAAGGTGGACAGTGAAACATTTGTCTCTGCCTTTATCAGGTCATCCTTTAATGGTCCTGCAGTGGTCTCCCTTGGAATGTTCAAGGTTTTGGATATTTTACACCCATTTCCCTTTTGGTGCAATGAAATTAACTCCTCTTTCTGATTTTTTACATTCTCTGATATGTTCTGACAAATCCATCGTAAGTTTAATTTATTGTTAACAGAGTAGTTTAATATATACGGTATATATCATAGCGTTGTATTTCTTAAACGTGCTTAATACAGGACCTTGACCACAACTTTTCCTCATGCTTAAAAAGTACTTATAGATAGACAGATAGATAGATATACTGTATGAATGAACATACATTTACATTACATTTACATTATTTAGCAGACGCCCTTATCCAGAGCGACTTACAATTGATACAGTCTTATAGTCCAAGCAATTATGGGTTAAGGGTCTTACTCAAGGATCCAACAATGGCAGCTTGTCAGAGGTGGGATTTTAACCCTGGGCCTTCTGGTCCAGAGTCCAGTACCCTAACTGCTAGGCTACCACAGTCCCACATACGAATAAAGAATTTGTTGCACTTTCCATATGACGCTGCATGACTTCTAGTCTTGAGGTGTACCATCATGAAGATCATGCACAAATTTAATATCTGTACTATTTCCCAGTTAAACACTGCTGGTTAACTAGCTCAGCATTAAACATGCCAAGGAACACACAATCATACTCTCAGTGAAATCTGCCAAAATTCCGTTCACTAAAAGATTTTACTCATAATGTAAGGACAGAGAAATACAACATAGGTAATATAGGTTCACTTTAACATACTTGTCAAGAGTTTTGAAAGTCAGCTAACACTGATGTTGCCTCCAGCAACATTTTAATTACAACTAAAGCAGGGCCAAGTGCACAAAGCACACACATGCCAACACACATCTAAAACTAATGTTCATAAGTTGACAAGTACATAGGTTTAGTATGATATTTCTGATGAAGTCATAATATGAATGTATATTACCAAACTAAACTGATTTGCCTACTTATTAACTATATTGATCTAGTGATACCCAGGGAACTGAAATACAGTAAGCAGAAAGATGTTTTTTTTGTAATTTTACTCCCACTTGTCGTGGTTAGGTTTGTGGTTTGTTGTAGTCCAGTGCTCATCTCAGAGAACACAGATGCAGGTGTAGGCATTACAGTAGTGCTTCAGAATTTTCTATATTTCTGCATAAATATGACCTAAAACATAATCAGATTTCATACAAGTCCTAAAAATGGATATGGAGAACACAGTTAATGAAATGAGACAAAATTATTATACTTGGTCATTTGTTTATTGAGGAAAATCATCCAATATTACATACTACTGAGTGGCAAAAGTATGTGAACTTCTAAGATTAGAAATTAATTTGAAGGTGAAATTAGAGTCAATTTTTTACAATCAATGGGATGACAATCAGGTGTGAGTGGGCACCCTGTTTTATTTAAAGAACAGGGATGTATCAAAGTCTGCTCTTCACAAGGCATGTTTGTGGAAATGTATCATGGTATGAACAAAGGAGATTTCTGAGGACCTCAGAAAAAGAGTTGTTGATTTTCATCAGGCTGGAAAAGGTTACAAAACCATCTCTAAAAAGTTTGGACTCTATGGCCATTGTTACCCTCCCCAGGAGGACCAACAAAGATCACTCCAAGAGCAAGTCGTGTACTAGTTGGTGAGGTCAGAAAAGAAGCCAGGGTAACTTCTAAGCACCCGAAGGCCCCATCCACACAAAAGGAGAAAGCCACTGCTCTCCAAAAAGAACACTGCTGCTCGTTTACAGTTTACTAAAGATCACGTGTACAAGCCAGAAGGCTATTGGAAGAATGTTTTGTGGACGGATGAGACCAAAATAGCTTTTTGGTTTAAAAGAAAAGCGTTATGTTTGGAGAAAGGAAAACACTGCATTCCAGCATAAGAACCTTATCCCATCTGTGAAACATGGTGGTGGCAGTGTCATGGTTGGGGCTTGTTTTGCTGCATCTGGGCCAGGACAGCTTGCCATCATTGATGGAACAATGAATTCTGAATCATATCAGAGAATTCTAAAGAAAAATGTCAGGACATCTGTCCATGAACTGAATCTCAAGAGAAGGTGGGTCATGCAGCAAGACAACGACCCTAAGCACACAAGTCATTCTACCAAAGAATGATTAAGGAAGAATCCAACAATCCAGAGTTGAAGCTGTTTTGTACGAAGGAAACATTTAGTTGCAGTCATTGCTGCACAGGGGGGTCACACCAGATACTGAAAGCAAAGATTCACATACTTAAGTTTGTCTTTCTATAACTGTGGGGACTTTCTGTTGAAGTACAGTGGTGCTTGAAAGTTTCTGAACCCTTCAGAATTTTCTATATTTCTGCATAATATCACCTAAACATCATCAGATTTTCACACAAGTCTTAAAAGTACACAAAGAGAACCCAGTTAAACAAATGAGACAAAATATAATTCTTGGTCATTCATTTATTGAGGAAAATGGTCAAATATTACATATTAGTGAGTGGCAAATGTATATGAACCTTTGCTTTCAGTATCTGGTGTGACCCCGTGTGCAGCAATATCTGCAACTAAACATTTCCTGTAACTGATCAGTCCTGCACACCGGCTTGAAGGAAGTTTAGCCCATTCCTCTGTATAGAACAACTTCAACTCTGGGATGTTGGTGGGTTTTCTAACATTAACTGCTCGCTTCAGGTCCTTCCACAACATTTCGATTGGACTAAAGTCAGGACTTTGACTTTGACCATTCCAAAACATTAACTTTATTCTTCTTTAACCATTCTTTGGTAGAACAACTTGTGTGCTTAGGCTCGTTGTCTTCCTGCACCCACCTTCTCTTGAGATTCAGTTCATGGACAGATGTCCTGACATTTTCCTTTAGAATTATCTAATATAATTCAGAATTCATTGTTCCATCAATGATGACAAGCCGTCCTGCTCCAGATGCTGCAAAACAGGTCCAAACCATGATACTACCACCACCATGTTTTACAGATGGGATACATTTCTTATGCTGGAATGCAGTGTTTTATGTCTCCAAACATAATGCTTTTCTTTTAAACCAAAAAGTCCTATTTTGGTCTTATCTGTCCACAAACCATTCCTCTAATAGCCTTCTGGCTTGTCCACGTGATTTTTAGCAAACTGCAGATGAGCAGCAATATTCTTTTTGGAGAGTAGTGGCTTTCTCCTTGCAACTCTGCCATGCACACCACTGTTGTTCAGTGTTCTTCTGATGGTGGACGCATGAACATTAACATTAGCCAATGTGAGAGAGGCCTTCAGTTGCTTAGAAGTACTTTGTGACTTCGCCAACTATTACACGCCTTGCTCTTAGAGTGTTGTTTGTTATTACAGTTATCATAGTCATTTCTTTAATTATTTAAAACACATAGAGCTTGTTTTCCTGGAACAGCATGCAACTGCATGTGTTTTTCCTCTAGATCACAAGTTCTTCATGGCTCTAGCCAAGCTGCTTAATTTTCATGTCTTTGATAAGCAGCGCCTTCAGAGGGCTGTTATCAGCCTAATGAAGCAGAATAGACACCTGCAGAGAAGGTCGACAGAGGAGAGCAGTCTTGCAAAGAGATCTAAGTCACCCTGATTCCTCACATTGAAGATACAGATCTGTTAATACTAAGTTAAATCAGACATTCTGTCACTAATTCATTTCCAGTATTATGCAATATTATGGCATCTTTAATTTACAACAAAATTTTATTAAGACTGGCATGCACTCTTTTAATATTTGCTTGTCAAAACGTGTAAATGAGTGTGACATGTTGGAAACACAGTGTTTTTTAGAACTCCACAGTGAGTGTGAAAATCCAAGAATGCTATTAATCAGCACAGGTATTTCATATTACACATTCTTGGCAGAAACACTGCAACATCTGACCACATTTGGACACAGTGTTGAAAGGTTAAGGATCAATGTGATCAGTTTATACTGTGACATCATACAAGTTACAATGCCAAATGTCTTTACAAAACCAAATAATTTGCATAATATGTATTTGCTATAACTAGGAATACATTTTAGACAGACAATTCAATTACAATAATGCAGAGAGATTGTGAATCACTGAGGGTGATCACATGACACTGGGGGTGGGCCATGCTGACAAAAAATTATATCTGGTATATTTATGGTATTTTGTTGATAGCAAGAATTAGATGATATTTTAGCAGTATGTATCTGGGTCTAAATTATTCAAGAGTTGTTTGAACCCATCTCTCTCAACCATCTGATGTGGCACCATGTAATTTGCGTCATAATTGGTGACAGCATTTGTTATATCTTGCCATCTGTTGCTTTTCTTGTTGTAAGGCACTTGTTTGCAGAATGTTTCCACAAAGGTTTGCTGAGTGTGTTTTTATGCTGACACATTGGCTGGTTTAAGCCAGTCATGGACAGTTGACAGCCAATGTTTGTCATAATCTCCATATTCTGCATGGTGTTTAGTTTGTAGATAGGTTAGTTGTTGAGCTAGCTGTCTTTAACAGAAACTGATTTCCAACATAGTTTGCAGACTGCCGTTTGTGAGCAACATCTATCTCTTCAAAACCAAACCACCTCCAAGTGAGTGAAGATGAGCCAATTAAATCTAATTACATAAATCTATTGTCAGTATTTTGTCTCCTGGTGCAGTCAGTTCACTCATTTTTAAATTCAGTCATGTGCTTTTAGGTAGAATGCTAGCTTGATTTGTGACACTAGTATGCTGCATGCAGTAGTCTATCCTATCTGGCTACATGACACATTGTATACAGTGGTGTGAAAAAGTGTTTGCTCCCTTCCTGATTTTCTATTTTTTTGCAAGTTTGTCACTTTTAAGTGTTTCAGAACATCAAACCAATTTAAATATTAGTCAAAGACAACACAAGTAAACACGAAATGCAGTTTTTAAATGAAGGTGTTTATTATTAAGGGAGAAAAAAAATCCAAACCTATATGACCCTGTGTGAGAAAGTGATTCCCCCCATCCCCCCATTAAAACATAATGTAACTATGGTTTATCACACCTGAGGTTACTGTCTCTAGCTACACACAGGCCTAATTATTGCCACATCTGTTCTAAGTCAGGACATCACTTACAAAGGACCTGCCTAACAAAGTGAAGTACACCAAAAGATCCTTAAGTTTTTCACATCACTGTATGTTAACGCTTAAGGCATGTTTTTGACTGTGAGTGACATACTCGATAATGTACCTATTGTATTTAGAACACCAAAACAGAAGATAGAAAGTCCAATAAAAACACTGTTTAGAAAACTGTTTTAGGGTTAAAGAAACAATTTCAGATTTAAGGAACCTATGAACCTTTGAAGTAGTACCTTTAACCTTCTCATTAAAATTTGAGAAACCACCAAGGCTGTGGACACAGGTGTACCTGATCTGTGATCAGCCTCTGAAGTAATAGTTCAACCCTCAAAAAGCAGGAGCCAGGGCGAAACAGGAAACAATGTGCAAGTTAGCAAGGAGTGAAAACATTCCTGAGAACTGTACAGGGACTTTGTCTGTGCTGGCTGGCATGTGGTAGCATGTGTTTGTGTGTGTGTGTGTGTGTGTGTGTGTGTGTGTGTGTGTGTGTGTGTGTGTGTTTACAACCTGTGCAGAGAATTATTCGTGTTGCTATGTTTCTGTTTGTGTGGGCATGTCACATGAGCGAGCCATGACAGGCTGGGTGGAACATGTCAGAGGTCCCTCACATGAGTATTTCTGTGGCCTCGTGTTTTTGGAGTCTGCATGGGAGAGTGGTGGTTAGCTTAAAGCCTAGCTTCATGCTAGTATTTCATGCTCGTTTTGATGATAATTTTAAACCTTGCTTTGGATACCCTCTTGTATTGTATATAGTTTTTTTAAATCGACTTTTTTGCCTGTTGTCTCCTTTCCATTTAGTACTTTCCTATTCTTATGTCTCAACCATAGAATGGGATGTAACTTTGTGTGTGTGTGTGTGTGTGTGTGTGTGTGTGGGCTATTAGCAAATTAGTTAGAATTAGTAGAGCATAGACACTGATTTCTCTTGATATTTCAGTGTTACAGCTATGGAGCTCTTCTGTTGACATCCAATAAAGCAAATAACCACCATTATGTCACACTAATATATTCGTAACATGTGTAATGATCATTGCAGTGACTTGTTGCTTTCACTGAAGGTCTTTCCTCCAGCCATGTGCTGTATTTCTCTTAACCAAGGTGAGGCACAATCCAATGATAATCTCAATTATAAAGGAACTATGGTCCTGTGTTATTTTTGTTTTATAATGTGGAGTGCTTTCTAGAACAAATTTTATTCATGTTAGAAACTTATTAGAAAGTTTAGAATATTAGAAAGATCTAATCCTAACCTTAAAGTAATACTTCAGTAGGTTTCAACATACTATGTACAGTGGTGCTTGAAAGTTTGTGAACCCTATAGATTTTTCTATATTTCTGCATAAATATGACCTAAAACATCATCAGATTTTCACACAAGTCCTAAAAGTAGATAAAGAGAACCCAATTAAACAAATGTGACAAAAATATTATACTTGGACATTTATTTATTGAGGAAAATGATCCAATATTACATATTACTGAGTGGCAAAAGTTATGTGAACCTTTGCTTTCAGTATCTGGTGTGACCACCCCTGTGCAGCAATAACTGCAACTAAACATTTCCTGTAACTGTTGATCAGTCCTGCACACCGGCTTGGAGAAATTTTAGCCCATTCCTCCATACAGAACAGCTTCAACTCTGGGATATTGGGTGTGTTTCCTCACATTAACTGCTCGCTTCAGGTCCTTCCACAACATTTTGATTAGATTAAGGCCAGGACTTTGACTTGGCCATTCCAAAACATTAACTTTATTCTTCTTTAACCATTCTTTGGTAGAATGGCTTGTGTACTTTGTGTCGTTGACTTGCTGCATGACCCACCTTCTCTTGGGATTCAGTTCATGGACAGATGTCCTGACATTTTCCATTAGAATTCTCTGATATAATTCAGAATTCATTGTTCCATCAATGATGGCAAGCTGTCCTGGCCCAGATGCAGCAAAACAGGCCCAAACCATGATACTACCATTACTATGTTTCACAGATGGGATAAGGTTCTTATGCTGGAATGCAGTGTTTTCCTTTCTCCAAACATAGCGCTTTTCTTTTAAACCAAAAAATTCTATTTTGGTCTCATCTGTCCACAAAACATTCTTCCAATAGCCTTCTGGCTTGTCTATGTGATATTTAACAAATTGCAGATGAGCAGCAATGTTCGTTTTGGATAGCAGTGGCCATGATACACTTCCACAAACATGTGTTGTGAAGAGCAGACTTTGATAGATCCCTGTTCTTTAAATAAAACAGGGTGCCCACTCACTTGATTGTCATGCCATTGATTGAAAACGCCTAACGACTCTAATTTCACCTTCAAATTAACTGCTAATCCTAGAGGTTCACATACTTTTGGCACTCACTAATATGTAATACTGGATCATTGGCCCCAATAAATAAATGTCCAAGTATAATTTTGTTGTCTCATTTGATTAACTGGATTCTCCTCATCTACTTTTAGGACTTCTGATGATGTTTTAGGTCATATTTATGCAGAAATATAGAAATTTCTAAAGGGTTCACAAACTTTCAAGCATCACTGTATTTATCTAATTTGGGCAGTATGAACCATTACAAATAAAAACAATTGTGTCATTGCATACTTCGTTACAGTGGACGTCTAAGGGCATTCATTTAAGAAAACAATGTCCATGAAAATCTCTCATATGCTAGAGATGCTGGAATGGAGGGCATGCGTATTGTATGAAGATTGTATTTTATAGTTTTTCAACTAGCAGACCACATACAGCAAGCGGAAATTGATATATGATGAAATGCCACAGTCATGAACTGGATCGGATTGAAAGTATCTGGGGTCACACCAGATACTGAAAGCAAAGGTTCACATACTTTTGCCATTCACTAATATGTAATATTAGATCATTTTTCTCAATAAATAAATGACCAATCATAATATTTTTGTCTCTTTTGTTTAACTGGGTTCTCTTTAGCTACTTTTAGGACTTTTAGCTACTTTTGTGACAATCTGATCATGTTTTAGGTCATATTTATGCAAAAAATTCTAAAGGGTTCACAAACTTTCAAGCACCACTGTAGTTATATGCTGTCCAAAGTGGTCCCCTAATCACCATTCATTACATTCTCCATACCATATATAACATTACAGGGAAAATAGGGTAATAAAAACATTGGACACTACTTTGCACAGCTTTACTCATTACTGTTTGGTTATCAGATTCAATCACAAAAACATAGCTAGTCAGCATGCTAGACTCAAGATTACAGCATGGTAAGCACCAAATGAAAATAGCACATTGCATTAAAAAGATATCATTATGAAAATCTGTATTATTTATTTATTTACAGTTACCACTGTATTTGTGTGTGTGTTTACTGAATTATTAAATAGTGATACATGCATTAAGTGTAAGTAAAAAAAAAATTGTGTCAAATACAGGCAAGCAAAAATGCAAACAATTGTGATTAACATGAAAAAGGTGTGCAGAAAACATGATAGCATTTTTAATCAAATGCCAGTAGTTAATTGAGAATTTTATCTTTACTGTTATTTGACACATTTGAAAATAGCAGCAATTTAAATAGAATCAAATGAGTATGTGTCCAATTGATCGCTAGTGTATGGTGCTCTTTCAAATTGTCCAAAAGAAAGAACATTAGAGGACAGCTGTACAAAAAGATATGAACTTTGAAGCCCATCAGAAATATGACCTGCCTATGCAAGTAAATAAAACAGAGCCACCAACATTTCACCACCACCTGCATAGGTTCGAGCTGACCTTTGCTAGCACTTTTTGTCTTCATTATTTGCCACCATTCATGCTAATTCATACCGAAGAGCCTCTAATTACATTGCCCACCTCTCTCCACACAAACAATACTTAAATGTCCAGCTTTAGAGCATTCCAGGAAAGATGACCATCAGCAATAAGCTAAAGAGCAAACCAACCACAAAAAAGGATTGTGTATATTTCAGTCCTCCCACCAATTCAGTCCCACATACTTTTAGAGCCAGGTGGGAAAGCCCAGGTCAGCAGATGGAGAAGTAATCATAGAGGACAACTGACTGTTTACTTGAAGCAGAGGTAAATCTTGGAGCACATTCTTGTCAGCTCACTAACCATCATCGCGTCTAACAGTGCAAACAGAAATTAAAGTGAACTACTTAAGAAGCTTTTTTGCTATTTGTTGTAAGTTTAAATAGTACGATCACCAAAAAGCCATTGTCAAACTTCAGATAAAACCTTTGGATAAAGTCTGATAAAATTCCTTTTACCAAATCTGTATGATATGGATGCTTGCCAAAATCAACAATTCATAGCAATGCCCATCTTCTAATGGAAGTAACACTTAGGAGATTGGGACATGGTGCCCACATACGTATACATGGAATGATGGAAAAGTAGGTCCTTCATTGCATTTAGACTTTTATAATTAGTGCATAAACAGGTGTACTATTATTTTCTTAGTACAGAGAAACCTCACATTTCTTGTTCAAGATAATCACAACCTACAGGTGGTTGGAATTTTTTTTAATTTTTTACATAAAATAAAATTGATTAATCAATAAATAAAAACTATAATGACAATCCAAAACCAAAATCATCTGCAAACATATATATTTCATTCTAATATTTAATATTGTATTTAAAATGTTTGTTTAAACACTTTAAAGCATGATGAGAATGTTATGAATCACAACAGTTATAAATGTTACAAGACCTTTCAAAAGAGTACATTTAAACACCAGCTGTCCTTTTATTTTTTTATTATCTAAAAGTTATTGTTTTATTTTACAGAGACTGTAAAATGCCCCCTCAGCTCTCAGCAGGGTGATGGAGCACAGAGAGGAAGTGAGCCATTCCTACACATACACATTCCCACATCTGTCCTCAGCCATGCAGGTTCCCTGCCAGCAGGTGTCACCGTCCCTAAACTCTGATTTATCTCGAGAGCTTTTTAATTTGGCAGGAGCCACAAGCCTCTGCAGTCTGAAACTGCCTGCTGCGGTTCCACAAACAAGGGCCACAAGTATGATCAAATGTGTGGCTTCAAAAAAAGCGACCTCTCTGATGTGTCTAAATTCAGCATGCATGGGCTTAAGGAAACACTCAAAGACCAGCTTCAGGTTTTACAGGGGCCTTTTTGGAGCCAGATTTAACAGCAAAAGAGCATAATGATGAAAATAGAAAAAAGTGATGATATATTATAGTTTTATTAGCATAATTCAAGACAACAAGCACTATACTGAAGAAGTTCACCCCTTTGAATTTGACTGGATAAGACTGTATCCAGGTAAATAAAAACAGTGTCTGAATGCCACAAAAACATAAACATCTTAAATACTAATAATGCACTCTAATACCTTTAAAAAAATCTTGGGAGTAGGCTACTCTTGTGACTCATGTCTATGAACTATCTAAACACACCTTGTTTCAACACATGTCTGTAAATAGAAAAATTTTGCTTTTTCCCCCAATCAAACTCCAGAAATCTGTAATAGCCTTAAAAATCACGTAAAATATTACCTTAAGAGAACACAGGATAAATATTATTTAGGTCCTTTTTAATTATGACGTTTAATGTTAGAATTGAAATATATATTTTTTTCTTTTTTTTTTCTTTTTTTTTTTGTAGTTTGGAACTGTGTTTCTGACAAGACAAAAGACAAAACATGTCATTTACAGACGTCCAAATGAAATCATAACTCGGTTCATTAGACACCTTCCAATCCGAACATACACTATACATCAAAATGTATATTATAAATACACATTCATTCGCGATACACATGCATGTACTTACTAAGATGTATTTAAGGCACATGTTTGCTTTTACTCTTTCCATTCCACGAATTAATCCAATGAAACAACTAGACATATTAAAACTTACCGACGGCTTCAGATGAAACTGCCATGATCAAGATCCCAGCAAGAACAAGGTAGTTTTCTCCCTCATGGAACATTTTACGAAGGCTGTCAGAAAGATAGAAATAAGCACACGGGAACTGGGTCAGAGATTCTGTTAATTATACCGACATTAAGTAAGATCTACATAACGTCCGGTTCCACTACTGATTTCACGTGATATAGCTACAAATCGCCGTTGTGACAGAAAAAGTCTCATCTCAGCATGTCCCTCCTGCAGCTGTTTCTCTGAGCTCTCAAATCCATAACGAGCCGCAGAACAGTTACAGCCTATTGGAGAGCGGCAGAGATCTACAACCAATCAGAAAACGGTCCGCGTCTCGCCTTAGGCAACTTAGTGTGAGTGACTGTGAGGCGAGGAGCACCATCTGTCGGCAGTAAACGGAACTGTTCAATTTGTTGAGAATTGGTATTAGAGGTGGATTTTCATGCTGTTGCAATAAATACCTTGCACCCATTGAGCGTTTTATCTAAGCAGCTAAAAACAGCTAATCAATGTATTAATATTTAAATGCATTCATTATATCTATATCTATCTATCTATCTATCTATCTATCTATCTATCTATATATATATATATAGATGTACATATCAGCCAAACCTAATGACAGCCTTACAATCAACAAAATTGAGGACTGTGTAAAGGAAATAAAAGATTGGATGTTATTTATTTTCTCTTACTTAACTCAGGTATAAACACTGAGGTTCTATTAGTGGGACCCAAGGCTGTGAGAGACAGGTTGGCCTACATCTATCCTAAATGTAGATGGCTGTCCAGTATTGCCCAGTCCATCTGTAAAAAACTTAGTTGTCACATTTGATTCAGATCTCTCTTTTGATGCGGCACATTAGCAGCATCACTCGAATTGCTTTCTTTCAATTACGTAATATCGCTAAAACTTAGAAATATCCTCTCTTTTAATGATGCAGAGAAAACTTGTTCATGTGTTTATAACCTCAAGTTGGATTACTGTAACGCCTTTCTTACTGGGGGATGGATGCTCTAGTAAATCTATAAATAAACTTCAGTTAGTTCAAAATGTAAGCCGCCCGAGAGTTAACTTGAACTAGAAAATTTGATCACATCATTCCTGTTCTATCATCACTACACTGGTTTACCAGTCAAATTCTGCATTGGGATTACAAAATACTTCTCTTATAACTTATAAAGCTCTACATGGCCTGGCCCCACATTATCTGAGTGAACTCTTAGAGTTTTACAATCCAACTCGTCTACTTCGTTTGCAGGGTGCAGGACTTCTTTTAGTTCCTAGAATTAAAAAAGTCACAGCAGGGGGAAAGTCTTTCTCATACATGGCCTCCCAACTATGGAATAAACTTCCCACTTTAGTTCGAGACTCAGACACTCTCCAAAATTTTAAGTCTACACTAAAGACATACTTATTTATGCAGGCTTTTGACTAGATTTAGACTGGGATGCATGGCTTGGGTCACTGGGGCCGGAGTCTGGAGTCATGTCTGGCCTGCCTGCCTTATCCGTTAGCCGGGAGTGTCGAGTGGTCGGTCTATCTGAACTGGGCTTCGGTCCTCGTGATCTTGACTCATGCATCCTTGCCTTAGACTATGGGAAGAGCTGGGGGTTCATAGTCAAAGAGTCTTATGGTTGGGTTGCTGTCTTTTGCCTCCCGTGGGGTTGCCAATGTCTCATGTGATCCCTCTTGGCTGTGTTACCTACCAGTATAGCTAATGCTGCCATATTAGGAGATTATTAGGAGTCACTATCTGGCCACTAGTGGCCAGTTATTGACCCGGTTTTGCGGTGTGAGCAGCAACAGTGCGATTGTGTGTGCTTCAGCCCTTCCCCGGCTTATTATTGATTGAGTGGCGACACCTGTTGCTAAGCCCATATAAGCACACCTTTGTGGCTTGCATGGTATCACTGCATTACCACGCTTCACAAGTGATTGGCTCAGCCCCACGCACAGATGCGCTCGCTCAGCCTGTTCAAACGGTGTTCCGGACCTTTGTCCGTTCTTTTGTTTATTTGTTTATTTGTTGGGTAGAGGAGGTACGTCTGCAGGCGCCAAGGTCAGCAGATGGGGGCTGCTTAGAGGCAGCCTTGGTAAGGTATGGCCCTAGACAGGGTAGGGTCAGTTTTGTTTATTTTCACTTTTATTTTGCCGGGCTCCTCTGGCTGTTGTCAGCCTTGCCCCCGCTGTCTCCGCTCTTACGCCGTCCCCCTTCCTCGCTGCGATCGGGGAAACCCTTTTATCCCCTCGATCACGCTTTAAAGAGGACGCAGAACTTTCTTGCCTCGTCTTCTTCACTCCCCATGTCCGTGCCACAGTTCAGTGAGCATTAAGCTGGGAGTAAATGTAGTACACGTTCGCGGGAGCTCCACTCAGGTTTAAACGCGCTGCGCATGCGCAGACCTGAAACGCCGTCCGTGCCATATTCCAGTGAGTGTTAGGCTGGGAGCAAACGTGGTACGCCTTCGCGGGAGCTTCGCTCAGGTTAATGCTCACTGCGCACGTGCAGACCCGAAACGCCAGTGGCACAGCAGAGATGCGCCGTAAGCGCAGGCTTTGAATAGCGCCACCGTACGCTTACGCCATGCACATTTGTTATTCATTATTTTGGGTATTCTTCATCATTTTCTTTTGTTTCTTTGTTATTTATATTTCATAGCACTCATACCACCTGGAGCTAACTGCATTTGGGTCCCAAACATTTATATTTTATTTTTCATGGTTCGTCATTTTGTTTTTATATGACGAACTGCAACAGAATTGTAACGATCAGTATTGAACCCGGCGTTAGCTCCTGGGACTTCTGGTTGGGAACACAGGGTGTCAACTCGAGCCCGAGCGGTGTGTTTGGGATCATTGTCATGCTGGAAGACCCAGCCATGTTCCATCTTCAATGCTCTCACTGATGGAAGGAGGTTTTGGCTTAAAATGTCACGATGCATGGCCCCGTTCATTCTTCCCTTAACACGGCTCAGTCTTCCTGTCCCCTCTGCAGAAAAACAGCCCCAAAGCATGATTTTCCACCCCCATGCTTCACAGTAAGTATGGTGTTCTTTGGACTCAGCATTCTTTTTCGTCCAGTTGAGTTTTTACCAAAAAGTTCTACAGTGGGGCAAAAAAGTATTTAGTCAGTAACTGATTGTGCAAGTTCTCCGACGTAGAAAGACGAGAGAGGTCTGTAATTTTCATCATAGGTACACTTCCACTATGAGAGACAAAATGAGAAAAAAAATCCAGGAAATCACATTGTAGGATTTTTAAAGAATTTAATTGTAAATTATGGTGGAAAATAAGTATTTGGTCAATAAATTTGGTTCAACTCAATACTTTGTAACAAAACCTTTGTTGGCAATGACAGAGGTCAAACGTTTCCTGTAAGTCTTCACCAGGTTTGCACACACTTTAGCTGGTATTTTGGCCCATTCCCCCTAGAAAAGTCTCCCCCCAGTCTCCCCTAGAGAAGTGATGTTTTGGGGCAACATGGACTTTCAACTCCCTCAACAATTTTTCTATGGGGTTCAGGTCTTGAGACTGGCTAGGCCACTCCAGGACTTTGAAATGCTTTTTTGGAGCCACTCCTTCGTTGCCCGAGCAGTGTGTTTGGGATCATTGCCATGCTGGAAGACCCAGCCACGTTCCATCTTCAATGCTCTCATTGATGGAAAGAAGTTTTGGCTTAAAATCTCACGACACATGGCTCCGTTCATTCTTCCCTTAACACGGATCAGTCGTCCTGTCCCCTTTTGCAGAAAAACAGCTCCAAAGCATGATGTTTTCACCTCCATGCATCACAGTAGGTATGGCACAACTCAGAATTTTTCTTCCTCCAAACACGGGCAAGTTGAGCTTTTAGCCAAAAACTTCATCTGACAACATGATAGTCTCCCAGTCCTCTTCTGGATCATCCATATGCTCTCTGGCAAACTTCAGATGGACCTGGACATGTGCTGGTTTAAGCAGGGGGACACACCTGGCACTGCAGGATGTGAGTCGCTCTCGGCATAGTGTGTTTCTCATGGTAGCTTTGTTACTTTGGTCCCAGCTCTCTGCAGGTCATTCATTAGGTCCCTCCGTGTAGTTCTGGGATTTTTGCTCACCGTTCTCATGATCATTTTGACCCCATGGGATGAGATCTTGCGTGGAGCCCCAGATTGAGGGAGATTATCAATGGTATTGTATGTCTTACAATTGCTCCCACAGTTGATTTATTCACACCAACCTGCTTGTCTATTGTAGATTCACTCTTCCCAGCCTGGTGCAGGTCTACAATTTTCTTCCTGGTGTAATTCAACAGCTCTTTGGTCTTGGCCATGGTTGAGTTTGGAGTCTGACTGTTTGAGGCTGTGGACAGGTGTCTTTTATACAGATAACAAGGTCAAACAGGTGCCATTAATACAGTTAACGAATGGAGGACAGAAGAGCTTCTTAAAGAAAAAGTTACAGGTCTGTGAGAGCCAGAAATCATGCTTGTTTGTGGGTGACCAAATACATATTTTCCACCATGATTTACAATTACATTATTTAAAAATCCTACAATGTGATTTCCTGGATTTTTTTATTTTTATTTTGTGTCTCATAGTTGAAGTGTAACTATGATGAAAATTACAGACCTCTCTCATCTTTCTAAGTCAGAGAACTTGCACAATCAGTGACTAAGTAAATACTTTTTTGCCCAACTGTATTTTGGTTTCATCTAACTATGTGATATTCTCCCAATCCTCTTCTGGATCATCTATATTCTCTGGCAAACTTCAGACGTGCCTGGACATGTACTGGCTTATGCAGGGGGACATGCCTTGCACTGAAGGATCTGAGCCCCTCTCGGCATAGTGTGTTACTGATACCATATATATATATATATATATGGAACACTTGAATAACACAATATAACTCCAAGTAAATCAAACTTCTGTGAAATCAAACTGTCCACTTAGGAAGCAACACTGATTGACAATCAATTTTACATGCTGTTGTGCAAATGGACTAGACAAGAGGTGGAAATTATTGGCAGTTAGCAAGACACACTCAATAAAGGAGTGGTTCTGCAGGTGTGGACCACAGACCACTTCTCAGTACCTATGCTTTCTGGCTGATGTTTTGGTCACTTTTGAATGTTGGTGGTGCTTTCACACTCATGGCAGCACGAGACAGACTCTACAACCCACACAATTGGCTCAGGTAGTCATCAATGTGAGCCGTGGCAAGTAGGTTTGCTGTGTCTGTCAGCATAGTGTCCAGAGGCTGGAGGCGCTACCAGGAGACAGGACAATACACCAAGAGACGTGGAGGAGGCCGTAGGAGGGCAACAATACAGGCAGCAGGACCGCTACCTCCGCCTTTGTGCAAGGAGGAACAAGAGGAGCACTGCCACAAATGTGCACGTGTCTGCACAAATGGTTAGAAACCGACTCCATGAGGATGGTATGAGGGCCCGTCGTCCACAGATGGGGGTTGTGCTCACAGCCCAGCACCGTGCAGGACGCTTGGCATTTTCCAGGGAACACCAGGTTGGCAAATTTGCCACTGGCGCCCTGTGCTCTTCACAGATAAAAGCAGGTTCACACTGAGCACATGTGACAGATGTGATAGAGTCTGGAAATGCCGTGGAGAGCGATCTGCTGCCTGCAACATCCTTCAACATGACCGGTTTGGCAGTGGATCAGTAATGGTGTGGGGTGGCATTTCTTTGGAGGGCCGCACAGCCCTCCATGTGCTTGCCAGAGGTAGGCTGACTGCCATTAGGTACCGAGATGAGATCCTCAGACCCCTTGTGAGACCATATGCTGGTGCAGTTGGCCCTGGATTCCTCCTAATGCAAGACAATGCTAGACTTCATGTGGCTGGAGTGTGTCAGCAGTTCCTGTAAGATGAAGGCATTGAAGCTATGGACTGGCCCACCCATTCCCCAGACCTGAATCCGATTGAGCACATCATGTCTTGCTCCATCCACCAACATCAGGTTGCACCACAGACTGTCCAGGAGTTGGCAAATGCTTTAGTCCAGGTCTGGGAGGACATCCCTCAGGAGACCATCCGCCACCTCATCAGGAGCATGCCCAGTCGTTGTAGGGAGGTCATACAGGCACGTGGAGGCCACACACAATACTGAGCCTCATTTTGACTTGTTTTAAGGACATTTCATCAAGTTGGATCAGCCTGTAGTGTGTTTTTCCACTTTAATTTTGTGTGTGACTCCAATCCAGTCCTATATTGGTTAATAAATTTGATTTCCATTGATGATTTTTGTGTGACTTTGTTGTCAGCACATTCAACTTTGTACAGAACAAAGTATTCAATGAGAATATTTCATTAATTCAGATCTAGGATGTGTTCTTTGAGTGTTCCATTTATGTTTTTGAGCAGTATATATATATATATATATATATATATATATATATATATATCTATTGTATATATATCTATATATCCTGGTCCAGATGCAGCAAAACAGGCCTGAACCATGATCCTACCACCACCATGTTTGACAGATGGCATAAGGTTTTTATGCCGAAATGCAGTGGTTTCCTTTCTCCAAACATAATGCTTTACTTTTAAACCAGAAAGTTCTTTTTTGGTCTCATCCATCCATAAAACATTCTTCCAATAACCTTCTGGCTTGTCCACGTGATCTTTAGCAAACTGCAGACGAGCAGCAATGTTCATTTTGAAGAGCAGTGGCTTTCTCCTTGCAACCCTGATTTGCACACCACTGTTGTTCAGCGTTCTTCTGAAGATGGACTTAAGAACATTAACATTACTCAGAGGAAAGAAATTCTCTAAATAAGATCTTAAGTTTGTCTCATTTACTTCTCCTAGACATTATTAAGACATGTTTGAGATCAATGTGAGATTTTAGCTTATTTCTCCTGTTTCTGAAATTTGTCTCCTGAGAAACAACACTTGAATTTTTAAAATCTCATTTCTTAAATTCTTCTTAAGTTTGTCTTAAGTTCGTCTCATCTCAGATTCGTCTAAGCATGCAAAACATGAGAAACATTTGAGATCTTAAATCAAACTTATAGTTGTCTCACAGAAGACTTGCCTGTTTTATGTCTCATCCAAGACTTATGATACTATTTACATAAGAAACATTTAAGATCCCATAATGGCTTTTTTAGGTCTCTTCTAACAAGTTGAAGTTCATCTTATTGTTGACTCATAACAAGAAATCCATAAGAAACAGCAAATTCGCAATTTTCTGAATATACCTTGATAAACTTATCTGTCATTACTCATGCTCAAATCTATTTATTTTGAGAAAGTAATTCTAAATAAAATCACAATTCAAATCTCCATATGTGTATGTTAAAGTACACACGTTTATTTTCTGCACAATTTACTTTTACTTACAGGTGTAGATAAGGCAACAATAAATGTATCCAAAGAAAAACTAAATACAATTTCAAATATTTGCTTCCATGTTCTAGCAGAGCCAATTCTATTCTGTTGCTCTTCATGCTTGTGTTCTTAGTTATATTACAAAACGTTCAAGAATTAAATGCTAAACTGTCACTGTGTTCCCTGACAGTATGATGGACTTAAATAAAAATAGAATTTAAATTATTCAATGCGTGACTCACTCTCAAATTCATCACTCATTCTCTCGCATTGACTTATTCCACACAAGCAACTCCATTATGCTGCATATATGAAAATCTACAATCCATCCAATAATAAACTGTCATCTCTTGGACTACACCCCACCATCTGTGACTGGCTTTTAAACTTCCTGACTGGCAGGCCTCAGTCTGTTAGGATTGGAAACAGGACTTCAGCCAGCATAATCACCAATATTGGTACTCCGCAGGGCTGTGTCCTCAGCCCTATCCTCTACACCCTGTTTACCCACGACTGTGTCGCCTCCCACCCCAA